>JAFFZR010023890.1:10089-23121 GCA_018397195.1 Lethrus apterus | reverse complement strand
CTAATATGCAGGACCTGTATATTTGATAAAATCCTAAATAATAATTTTTAATGCATAAATAAGTAACTTTTTAAGTTTAATTTTAATATGTTTGTGTTGAATAATTGTAATATCGATTTCTAAAACATCTTTACTGTTGATACTAATCAATTATTATTATTATTGAATTTGTTTGATACTGACAGCCCTAATAGTCCAATCAGCTGGAAGTTTTGCCTGTGAAGCTTTAGGGTAGTTTTGAAAATTGGTATATTTATAGATTATGACGTGCTCTTTCCGAATTTTTACTTTGCCCCCTCTTTTTTTTTTCCGGAAGTAGCCGCCATATTGGAAAAATGGCGCTCCAAAACAGTTTTTCGACGATATTTCCTTTCCGACTGACTTTACGGTGAAAATAGTTATGTAATAAATTAAACTAGAACATTTCCTATAATTTATGTATTGACCTTTTTTTTGTGAAATGAATAGTTTCGGAGTACGAGCGCCGCAAAGTCTACTCCAACACGCGTATTTCATATATCAACGAAAAATATTTTATTTGAAACAAAAGCTCGACTTGCATAGTCACTTACATCCGCAGACCAACGTTGGTTTCTGAGTTGATACTTGTCGTCAGTACGGGTATTGTGAGCGACTAATGCTTGCTTGAAAAATATTTTACTACGCGTTGAAAAACCATACCAATTATTAACCAATCACAACAGCGTAATTTAAATTTGGCGGAAGTAAAGGAACTCATGTCAATAAGCACTAAAATTATCGGAGATGAGAAAATAACCTCACATGTCTCAAGAAGTGGATATTGATAGCATTTCAAAAATCAGGGATAGCGAAGCGAAAGAGAATGCACTAAATTTAGCCAACTAAAAAAAAACGCGCCAGGAACTCTACCTCATGGCGGTGTGGAAATGAATTTGTTGGTCAATACGCGTGTTGCAGGTAGACTTTGCGGCGCTCGTACGCCGAAACTATTCATTTCACAAAAAAAAGGTTAATACATAAATTATAGGAAATGTTCTAGTTTAATTTATTACATAACTATTTTCACCGTAAAGTGAGTCGGAAAGGAAATATCGTCGAAAAACTGTTTTGGAGTGCCATTTTCAAAACTACCCTAAAACTTCACAGGTAACCTCCTTTTTGAGCGCCAAATGACTGGACAACATATTCCTTTGTTTAATGGGTCTTTATTTTCTTGTACTCGGATGTTTTTTTTTCCTCGAAATTATGACAAGGTGACAGAGTTTTATTCATTGTCATTTTGACAACTAAAAGAAATACTAAAAAATAAATGAAAAATAGCGTGTTGGCATTTTATAAATGATTGAACGAAATAAAATTCTACGGTGGCGCGTCGTCTACGAATTTTTGCGTAAAACATTTGAATGCAGTGATAAGGAATTCTCCCTCAATATATTCGTTTCGGAAAAGTATACTTATAGTTCCTATGTTTACACTATTCTTTATTGCGAACGCCAGACCTAATCTGACCCTTTAGAATATGAAATGAAAACGTAATACAAAACACAACTTTCATAAGACAACTAGGAAAAAGTAATAGTTAATAAGGAAGTGGATTGTCACTGTATGAATAATAACAAAATCATTTCTTTCGTAAAATAATTGTTTAATGAAAAACTAATTTATTTAAAAAATGTATTTATTATAAATAGAAATAGAAATATTTTATGGAAAAAATACAATAAATCATTATATCAAATAATGCTTTAAATATCTTCAAATAGTCATGACAATAATATAATTTTAAAATGCACAATACTTGATGTTATCTTCATTTGCATTTCACTAATATTGTATATATTACACTTGCTAGTACATATAGATAATTTATGCTTACAGTACAAAATTCATAATATTAACGCTCGGGTAAATTTATGCAATTTATGCATTAACTACCTAAGTGTAACGGCTATTGTTAAATACATCTTGATTGTGATTTTGAAATTAATTACCTAACATTTACATCAGATATAATTCAAAATATACTCTACAAATTGTAAGACAAACAAATATCCCATTCACCATTGCCCATCAGGAGCATTTTGTTTAGCGGCGCCTGCAAAATTGTAATTAAACGCTTTAATCATTGCTAGAAATGTTTAATATTTTTTTTGGTCATTTGAAATACATCTATTTCTTGATACCAAGCATTTAAAATTGACAATAATAGAAGTAGTTAGAAAGTCACTATCTCTTCTAACATTTATAAATTTTGGCGAAACCATAGCATATAAATTCTGTGACCAGCTTCATATGTGAGTGCAGTTGCATCCAGTCACCCTAGCGATACGATGAAATTTCTGGTAAGGATTAACAATGAAGTTTTTAGAATACAAGAAAATTATAAACTATTTATTGTAGGTATGCACTCTTTTGGTAACTTCCGCAGTTTATGCGGAAGAATCTACGAAAAGGCACCAGAAACGTGGGATTGATTTGAGTGGCGGAGGTGGTGGATTCGGAAACGAAGGAGGTCACGGTCATGGTGGTACAATTAGCCACATTACTTTAACCAAACAAATTAGTATTCCTCAACCATATGCAGTTCCTGTTCCAGTTGAAAAACCAGTACCTTTCCCTGTTAAAGTACCCGTAACAGTGAAAGTCGACAAACCATATCCCGTTCATATACCCAAACCGTACCTTGTCCCTGTTGACAAACCCATTCCTTATAAAGTCGAAAAAACTATTCCAGTTCATGTAAATGTTCCTGTAAAAGTCCCAGTTCCAGTAAAAGTACCTGTACTTGTACCGAAACCATACCCCGTTCATGTTACCAAAAAAGTACCAGTTCATGTTCCAGAAACAGTTATTATCAAGAAACCTGTTTATATACATCTAGGTGGTAAACATGGTGGAGGATTTGGAGGTAATGGTGGATTCGGGGGAGGAGGCGGAGGATATGGTCACCATTAATTATGGTAACTTTACTTACCCTAAATGTGATATTTTTCTAGAACCAAGATATTGTAAATAACTTTAGTAAAATCGCATCAATCTATCCTCTATTGTTTCCCATAAGTATGGACTAGCCTTTCTTGATAAATTCCATAAATTATGTGTGAAAAAATGTTTCACGCAAGTAGCTGTTTATTTACATTTTTTTGTACATAATACTTTTATATAGTTATAGGTATTTTTTAAAAATATTGTGTACATTTTAACACAATCTGATCGTGAAATAAAAATGTAGTTGCTACCTACCCCTAAACTTCTCTCTCTGTTGCATTAATAAAAATAGTAAATTCAGTTTACTGATTTTTTCCAAAAAACATGTAAATGTAAAAATTTTACAAATATAGTAACCCATAAAGTTTCCAATGATTACTAAAAAAATATATCTAGACAAACTTGATCGAATATTTTGATTCAAAATAAATCATCTTCAATATGACATTTTTCATATTTTAACTAAATTAGTATAATAATAGATGCCTATTAGATTAATCATTATGAAATTATTTATGTGTCAATTACGTAAGACCATTTTAACAATAGCATATGCCCGTACACATAGCATGTCATAATTAGCACACATAAAACATTACACGAACCATTATATAAGCACCTATATTGTTTCCATGTTAAAGGACAAAAAAAATAAATATTCATCGAAAATCAAACTATGAGATTTACTTAATTTTCTCACCGAATTGAATTATTAATGAACTGATCTCATTAAGACACAAATATATATAATAAATTCCTTGTACGTTGGTGGGTCCCAGCCAAAATATTATTCACACACGAACGTACCATCTCCTTTTGTTACGTTTTCTGGGGGTAAAAAATAACGTACATATATAAACCCTAAAACAATGCGGACTGTCACACTCAGTTACTCCTTAGTAAAACAACAACATGAAGTTTTTGGTAAAACTTTTATGAAGTACATGAACTATCTTAAAATTATTTCTTTTCTGTTTTAAGGTTTGCATTCTAATTTTTACATCTGCAGTATGTTGCAAGAAAACTGAGAAGAAAAATGAAAAACGTGGCGTAGCGTTGGGATATGGAGGAAGCTTTAGCGGTGGATATGATTCTGACTTTAACAGTAAATTCGATTTGGGACATGAAAGCTTTGAATTGGGAGCTGGTGTTAGTGATATCGAAAGTTTTGGTTATAATTTTGGTGGTAGTCTAGGAGGAAGTGTGGGTTTAGGTGATGGTGATGGCAAAATTACGCATATTACATTAACCAGACAAATTGATATTCCACAGCCTTATCCTGTTCCAGTTCCCGTTGAAAGAAATGTGCCTTATCCAGTTAATGTTCCAGTTCCTGTAACCGTCGATAGACCTTATCCAGTTCACGTCCCTAGCCCGTATCCAGTGCACATTGACAAACCAGTACCCTATAAAGTCGAAAAGACTGTCCCTATTCCAATTAGTGTGCCTTATAAAGTTCCAGTTCCTGTGAGCGTACCTGTTCATATTCCTAAACCATACCCGGTTCATGTTACTAAACCTTTCCCAGTTCACATTCCACAGCCTGTAATTGTAAAGAAACCAGTTCCTTTCTCTCTTGATCATAGTGGTAGTGGATTTGGTGGGTATAATGGAATTGCTGGAAATTTTAATTCATTTGGTGAACATTTTGGTCATCACTGAATACCTTTAATATTATAAATGTATCATTGCTCTATTATTTATTATGAGATAAGGACATTTCGAATGGAACCATTTTATTAGTAATAAATTCACAAAAAATTATATGTTTCTATTTCTTACACGATAGTTCACTCCATATTCGCATGTTCTTTCAGGGCGTATTTGCGTAATTTCTAAGTTATGTAAAGTATATGATGTAATGCTGTACTGATTTCATAAATGTATATGTTTTGCACTATAATTTAAGTTAAGAAACTGTACGTCAAAATTACTATTTATAAATATTTGACAATAATTTTGGACTTTTTTTTTATATTTTTAAACGCAACTATTACCAGTAATTATACTAACAAATGTGCATTAAAAATGTAATATTTATTGTGCATAATATTTAGAGATAATATTCGAATAAATTGATAATCACGTAATAGATTACTAACAATGGCAGTATTTTTGAAAATTTATTACAAGAACGCAATGATTGGAACAGTTTTGTTTTGACGCTGTAACTTAAAAACAAATAAGTATCGGATAACAACATTTGAATTTTTTAAATTATTGTTACGTGTACAATACATTCCTTGAGTTTAGTGCGATCCTTCCGACCGACCTGTGTACATATAAATAGTTCAGGTGTTTGTAATCTGACCTACAGAAAGAAGTAAGTCTACATCATATTAGCGTATGTGTAATTCAGTTTTCACACTCGGGTTTAATATAAACCTCTTTGCAGTTTCTTTACGGATGACTGATTAGATTAGTATTTTCTGCTGTCGATTAGTTTTTACAAATTATTAATAATTACAGTTGGGTAGATGTATGTAGTAAACGTTAATTACCATTCGCGATAGATTAAACTGAATTATGTCAATTACTAATTTTTATTTATTATAATTACTAAACTCATAATGAAGTAAGTAAGTAAAGTTGGTTAAAAACAACTAAAATTTAAGTAAATAATTTCTATTTCAGTATGTCTTTCAGGATATTGATATTAGTATTAGTAGGATTACTCCGATAAGAAACGACAGAAAATGCTAAAATAAGTCTTGGTTACTAAGCATAGGTATTTATTACAAAAAAATTAAATATTGCAAAAAGTTGCAGAACATTAAATTCTTCCATTAAATGGTAATGAACTTCATTCTCGAAGTAAACAGATATCTTCCAGTATGTTTCCCACAAAAAGATTTATCGTCAACTGCCTTTTAATCAAGAATAACAAATTTTACAAGGAATATACATAATAGATTCGATATTGTGTAATAAAGTGTATACCAACGGAGGGCAACCCCCGGCCCGCGAAAAGTTTCTATCCGGCCCGCGAGATCTTTAGAAGAAATTATAAATAAATACTTTTCGTTGTAATTCTTCTAGTTTGAATTGAATATAAACGCACATAGCAATATGTATGTTCATAATTTAATACTAAATTTAAAACTTTTTTTTATTTATTTCATATTTGTAGACTAAAAAATTATAGGTCACAAGAAGGTGTCAATTAACTACGGCCCGCGGAAAAAAAAGTGAAATTTATTCTGGCCCATGTTATAAAAAAGGTTGCCCATCTTAAAGTTTAAAAACACTGATTAATTGGATATTAATTGGACGATAACTACCGCTGTATTACTTTTTTGATAACGGGAACTACTTTTGTTACGGTTGCCAACACTTTCGGATTTTACTCGGAATTAGCCGGATTTTGCCCGGAGTTGCCCGGATTTTGTCCGGAGTTTCCCGAACTTTGCCCGGAGCTTTTCCGGATTCATATATATTTTCTTGCAAAATAGACAAAAAGCCGCCCCAATGATCACCTCACCCTCAAGATATAAGAATTTTGAAAATACTTTTGTAATTAATTCCTTTTGAGGAAACGTATAATAAATATATATTCTATTATCGTCATATTAAGGTCTTAAAATTGATATGTATCATGTCTCAAAAGTTTAATATATTTATGTTATTTAAAAAAAAGGTGAGAAAGTTAAAGCAAATTACAGTTTATTATAGTGAGTCTTACTAAATAAATGCTAGGAAAACAAAGAATATCTGTGAATTGCTTAACATAGGGCGTGGTCGCGTATTATGAGGTGAATGTATAGATCAAAATCGTAGCTTCGATTACTTTTGGAGTGTTACTACAAACTTAACAACAGCACTTTTGTGTTTTAAGGTCATTTTTCCTCATATATGTTTCAGAAAATTATCGTTAAAAAATATATTGCGTTTTTAATTGAGAAATTATATCTGTGTTTACCATTATTAGAAATTGCATTCTGTTAATATTACGATTATCCCGCCTGAAGCTGCATAAAATATAAATAAGCGATCAAGGCACAAATATGCAGTGATTGGAATATATTTCAACACAAAGAAACAACACTTAGCGCTAAGTTTATTACAACATATAATCGTACGTGCATACGAATTGGTATCGTTAAGTCTTATATCCGATTTAGTAAACGTGCTTCATCAAACAATACATTTATAATGAATAAATGCAGTTGATGCTGTAGCTATTTATATTCTTCTTCTTATTTTGTGGTTTTTAGAACATGAAGATCTTTCTCTAACGTCATCTGATATCGTTCGTGGCTTTAAGGTCTAGTTACACGTATAAATTACAGAGAGTATTGTGAATGTGACGGAAGCCATGCTTCGTATTTCTTAAAATGATTTTTGTATTATTTTACTTTTGAATGCTCTTGGTAATAAGCTTATGTTTTTTGCAAACTTTCCGTTTATATGCAATTAACTCTTTTTTAAGAGATGTTAGATGGTGCTTTCTTTTTAATTCTTTAATTTAAATTACAATGAAATAATAGTGTTGTTTTCGAAACTAACGTATTTAAAGAATTAATGCAACTGAAATAAAATGTTTGTATTAATATTTTTACATCATTTCTATTGTTATTGAAAAAAAATCCAAATCTTTAATAGTGTTTTAAATAACAATCTAACATTAGATAACGTATTTTTTGCAATTAAGGGATGTATAAATCATAAGCACTTTTGCTTATTTTTCTTTAGTATAGGTATCTAATATTATCAGTTTTAAAATACTTAATATGGAAACACATGAAAAAATTTAATATTCACATTAAAAAAAATAGATTCAGTTAAGAAGTAAACTATCCACGGCGCGAGTTTCTATAGTTAGTATTTAAGTAAAAAATAAAATTAAATAATTGTATATATGAATATTATTGAAAAACCAAAATGGAGCTAAAACTGTCGTTTTTTCAGATTTAAGTTTCGTTGTAAAGTCAGCTCCCTCCCATTTTTTAAACATTGCAAATAGCAGATTTCAGATTCAGATTTTTCAGAAAATCAGGTGCCTAACGTCTAAACAAGTTAAACGTTTAAATGAAGAATTAATAATTTATTACATTACGTAAGTAAATTAATCGATTAAAATATAAACTTATGATTTAGAAGTTGAATCATGGGAATTAAATAAAAGCAAAATAAAGTTAAAATCTGTATAATAATTACAAAAATTGACCCTTACGTATCTTGGATTAGTATTGGCTAGAAAGTACTATCTCTTTGTGTTCTGGGGGGCGCATCAGTATATAAACGTTCGGGTGGAGCCTCACAGCAAGCGCAGTTGCATCGAATGCTTATCTAGTACAACATGAAGTTACTGGCAAGTTAAACTCATTTGATTTATGCTTCACATTTATTAATTTTATGTTAATAGGTTTGTACTCTTCTCGTCATATCGGCCGTATGTGCCGAAGACGCACCTAAGAAGAAACGTGGTGTCCTCTTAGGCGGCCACGGTGGCTTTGTAGGAGATATCGGCGGGGGTCTAGGGGGCGAACTCGGAACTGGAATCGGACGTGGATTCCAAGGAAACGCAATTGGTGGGGCAGGCGGAATCGGAGGAGCTGGAATTGGCGGTGGGGCAGGCGGATTCGGAGGAGCTGGAATTGGCGGTGGAGCTGGTGGTGGGGGTGGGGGTGGGGGTACCATAACCCATATCCATTTAACTAGAACAATCGGAATTCCTCAGCCAGTACCGGTTTCCGTACCAGTAGAACGGCCCGTACCAGTTCCAGTACCAGTACCAGTACCCGTAAATGTAGACAGACCATACCCTGTACAAGTACCAAGCCCATATCCAGTACAAGTAGATAGACCTGTTCCAGTACCAGTTACAAGAACAGTTACGTATCCGGTCAGTGTTCCAGTAAGAGTACCAGTCCCTGTAAGCGTACCAGTACCAGTTCCAAGACCATACCCTGTACAAAGAACAGTACAAGTACCAGTACCAGTTTCCCAACCAGTAATTGTAAGACAACCAGTACCAGTAGTTGTTGGATTCGGAGGCGGTGGCGGATTAGGAGGCGGTGGCGGATTAGGAGGCGGTGGCGGATTAGGAGGCGGTGGCGGATTCGGAGGCGGTGGTGGATTCGGAGGCGGTGGTGGATTCGGAGGCGGTGGCGGATTCGGAGGCGGTGGTGGATTTGGTGGAGGACTTGGCGGAAGCCACGGCGGCGGACTTGGGCTTGGCGGATTGGGATTGGGAGGTCATGGTAGCGGATTTGGCGGGCACGGTCACCACTAAGAAAACGTCTACTTTACGTACTTGTGATATTTCCTTAGCGGTTAGGTAAGCTTGTATCAATTCACTTTTAAAACGTCATCAACCATCAATTCATAAAACTGTGCACATGTCATGAATAGCTTTGTAAACGACAAGGAATTTTCATTGATATGCAACCAGAATTTCATCGTGGACTCATGCAACATCGTTTTTTTTTATTATCATAGGTAACGTGTCTTGTATATGTTTGAGATGAACCAAATATTAATGTTACAGTTTTGTTAAAAAAGATAAAATATTGTAGTTTCTTAACAAAATTTATTATTAATTCAATAAATTGTAAATAATATGTTCTTTCTCAAAACAATAAAAAATGTTTATATAAACATATGTATTTTTTCTTCCTTCAAATACACTGGATAGATAGAACTGAACGTTCCTTAGGAAAGTTAATCAGATGAATGGTTTTTAAATGTTAAATATAGGTACTTAAAAAAATATATACTTAAATAAACTGCCAGTTACACATAGCGGTAGACATGTGAAATAAATTGTGTTTTTATTGCTGTTCGTAAAGCAATCAATTTTGAAATTACATTTTATTTGAACTTAAATTAATATTTCAAACTTAAATAAGACGGTATTCTTTTTCAGAGAATTAAATAAAGAATAACATACATTATATCATGAAATAGTAAGTAGGCACATTTTTCGTTAATTCTTTGGAAGAATCTGCATATTCTCCAAAATACTTGACCCGTATACCATCATTGTGTTGAACTTTAAGAAATATTGTTCATCGTGGAGTCAGGCTGACTAGTGAACAATTGCGAATGTTATTACAGTGAGAGACAAGAAACATCATTTCCAACGGCATTGTGCGTTTGCGAGTGATTTAATCTTCGATGTCTTCGACGCATATGCTGTTATTCTTAACTATGCTTGTGATTTTTAGACGCTGTGAAATATGTTTATGACTTTTGGAACGTACGTTTCTTCATTAGAACGACTCGTGTGAAAATAAGGTAAGAAAAAAATAATAAAACGTTATTATTATTAATAATAAAATATTTTAAAAAATGTTAATTTAGAAATAATTAATTTAATGGTGCATGAATTAAATATCTCGGATGCCAATAATTGTTTTCAAAAAGAGTAAAGAAAAATACAATCAATTTTATTTTATTAACATGCAATCGTTACAAAGTTCATGTCAAGACTAAAAAAAAAAAAATAATTCACATACATAAAGTTGAATGAATAAAATGTCTATTTTAAAGTTTCACACGTGTATAATTCATTCGACAATTTCATTGATTGTAAATGCATGGGATTGTCTTTTTTGCTGCACCAGTTTCTGAAAAACAGTAGAATTCGAATTATCTTATTATTTATTTATTAATTATTTTATTTTATTATAACCGCTTTACTTTATAATAGTCCGCATTATTTTTTGGATGAAGTTTTCGAGATTCAAATAAAATAAATGATTAGTGAGATATAAATAACGTATAGTCCAGTCATTATATACATTTGAATTAGAAAATGAACCTAGCAAGCCAATGTTTTTATATGTTGTTGCGGAGGGCCAGGAGTGCCTAATTTGAAATTTTCGACCGAAACCCTTGTGTGCATTTTCCGCCATTTTGAAAATAAGGTGGATTTTTGTTTCCGTTGTAACTCGGCTCCTCGTCGGTCTACGGGGAAGTTGTTACTTTCGTTCATTTTTTTATTATCTACAATTTGTGTCATAGGACTTTTTCACCTAACATCGTCCGTTCTCGAGATATCGGCGAAAATAGGATAAAATTTGGGGTACGATCTCGATTTTAATTTTTTTTTTCTTTATCGACACGCATAGCGAAAAAATCTTTATTGTCAAACTTGTAGAGCACGTTCGTACCTACAATTCGATATTTTTGTTTTCACTCCATTTTGTAGATACAATGCGAGTGTAAAGTAAGGAATAAAATTCGTTAAATTTTTATCCCTGCTTGTTGTCATTTTTCCTCGAACAGGTCAATTTTTATTTTTAAATCCCCATCTTTTGGCATAAATTATACCTTTCTATCCCAACCAGTGGCGGCGTAACGGGGGGCGACTCAAAAAATTTTAATGGCAACGGGGGTCAAATGTTACACTTTCGGAAAGATCGTTTTATCCTCTAACTAGCAGTGAATCAATATTTTAAAAAATGAACACCGAGTTCGTACCCCAAATTTTGTCCTATTTTCGCCGATATCTCGAAAACGCACGATGTTAGGTGAAAAAGTCATATGACACAAATTGTAGAGAATAAACAACGGAACAAAAAGTAACAACATTCCCGTAGACCGGCGAGGAGCCGAGTTACAACGAAAAGAAAAATCCAACCTTATTTTCAAAATGGCAAAATGGGTTTCGGTCAACAACATATAAAAAAATTGGCTTGCTAGGTTCATTTTCTAATTCACGGCCTATTTTCGAACAGAATGATACAAAAAACAGTCAGTCAATAATTACATGTCATAAATTTATAATAACGTCAGAAGAGGTTTAATTAAATATACCTATTGAAAACGACTATGAAGGTGCCAAACATACTAAATATAAAATGTTACATAGATACTTGTTTGCCTATTTATGCAATCTGATTTATGCAAATATAAAAGAAAAATTCAGTGAGAATTTATTTAAAAAGATGGTTAGTTTTATTTAAAAAATATGGGCATACTCAGAATGAGTTTTTTAAAAATACTTCAAAATCTAAATGAAATTCATGTTTTTATATTTCATTTTTATACACCTTGTGAGATGGAAAATTGTGCATACGTAAATAAAGTTAAATATCACTGGCATGTCATTAAATAAATAAATAAGAAATTCAAAAACAACACAATCATATATCAGATATTTGGTTTTTAAACTTGAATATTGTGAAATCTTTTGCACGTTGTGAACGAAATTCAATAGTATTTTTACTTGTCAAGTGGGCATGTCAAATTGACATTGCTAACATGTAATTGTCAAAGTGACAGTGACAGTGTTCTGCCTACTTGTAAACGGGTAACATTTTAAACACTTGCTATACTACGTTCGTAATTTCGAAGGAGTAAATTAAAATTCTCACTTAAAAAATTCGCCCTATGATTATTATTATATTAGTATTCGCAACCAGGTTTCCGGTATTTAATGTGTGACAGCTGACAGGTGTCGATTTTAAAGTATTTCAGAAGTCATTTATTGTTTATTAACAATATAGAAAGCAGTTCTTTATAGAAGTGAAGTGCAGCAATGTGAATTAATCACTTCAATTTGAATGAATTCAAATCCGGGGATATGTACTGTAGTTTAGAATTGACGTCTAAGTTAGACGTCTAAATAATACGATCAGTGTTGGCCAACTAACGGTAAGTTCGAAAATTGTTCCAGGGTAATATTAGCTTATGGTAGGAATCATGAGAGCTGGCGCGTCAAGGTCATATTTGAATTGTATGAATCAAGTTTCAGAAATCGAATGCCTATTATCATATGTTATATACATTTACTATATTGCATACTTCATATTTATCGATAATCTATGTGACATAACCTAGAAAATAGGTTAGCACAATGCCGTTGACATGTGACATGTCAATCTTGCATTTAATAACGACATACGTTTTTGTTGTTCCATATAATTTACATAGCAGACATACGATCAGTTTTTATCTCTTTCATCAACATGCGAACCGAATGCGAGAAGGAAACTCATAGTATCGAAAACGTGTCGAAAACCCAACCCAACCCAACCCAACCCAACCGAATGCGAGAAGGAAACTCATAATGTCGAAAATTGTTGCATACAAATGGCCTTGACACGCCACCTC
>JAFFZR010023889.1:0-26497 GCA_018397195.1 Lethrus apterus | reverse complement strand
ATTTGTGTTATTATTTACTACACCAGTCATTATGTCTTTATACTAATGTCAAACAAAAGACAAGTGTCAAAGTAGACAACCATAATACTTAATTATAATGACATCCAGGGCTGTCTAAGATCACTAAACAAGGCATAAACGGCATTTTAGGGGAATTATTTAGAAAACTTAAAACTCAAAAACTATTAGAAAAAATGGGTTGTATGCCTTATAACAATCTATGTGGAATTACTAAGCGCATTTAAAAATGCAGTAATATACAGGGGGTTCCATTTAAAAAAATTGATTTTTACTGATTTGAAGTTGTTGGAAGTTGTCGCTAATTTTGACCGGCCCTGTATACTTTCTGGTAACTTTAACATCACCTTTCCGTTGCCCATGATATCAACTAGCAAAATGCCAAAAATGAAGATTTCAAGTGCATTACTTTCGGAAATACAGAATTTTCAATATACGACTGCAATTGGTAAAATTTATTTAAAACAACAAAAAACGCCAAAACGGCTAGATTTTAGTATAGGGTATCCTTATAAGATTTGGTATAGAATGGTAAGCAGAATCTAAAAAACGATGAAAAAATATAACATTCCATTTAAAATAACAAAGTTGGTATGCACTTCCGGTACAACCGGAAGTGATACGAAAGCGCCAATAATTTAGAATATGAGATCAGTTGGTGTAGCTTATGATTCCAAGTTATTAGAGTTGATATATTTCTGGAACACGGAAAAGTTCTAACGAACCACTTTCGTGAATGATCCTGTATATTTCATCTGCATCAATAAATAATTGTTTTTTTTTTAATTTCCTTAATGAGTTTCGAACTTGATCTGATTTGAATCCAACATTATCAGATAACATGTGGCCTTGAATTAATTAGTACGTTTATTGAACTTTCAAAAAATTTGGCTGATTTTATAAACTCACAGTTTTCTGTGCCTCTTCTTAAATTTTTCATTTAAAACTTGTTCTTTTCGCAACTTTATCTTAATCCAATTAAATGGTTATGATCGATAATACAATAAAGTGAATCTTGCTGGGACGTTAAGGACGAAAATATTTTGATTGACTTCAACTTTCAAATTCCTAAAAATCCTGTTATGGTATAAAGATCTCATGCTGCGTTGAACACAATCATATTTTCTATCGCGTTAATCAAGGCCCTTATTCATAAACACCTAAATGTCGAGTGTGCGCGTGTACGCACTTTAAGGCACGTGTCCATCGCACCCCTGCGTAAATATTTATATATAGCAAATTATAAGTTTACCGCCCTTTCGGCATTCAGCCAATTTCGCAGCCGGCAATCATCAAATCAAAACATTCGCAAAGCGACAAATAAAGTTATAATCAACTAATCAAAATAGTCGCGACGACAATTTATTGTTCGGTTGAATCGACTTTTTTTTCCAAGAGTCGCGTGTGAATTTTGTACGTAATCATGTTCGGATTTTCCGTTCGTACGTGGAAGGCTGTGAATTTCGGTCGTTAGCTTCGTTATCTTTTTTGTTGTTCATTTGTAAATTTTCTTTGTTAAGGTGGTAATTTTGTTGCGATATAGTTATTGCATTTTTTCATTAGTTTGTTAAAATTAAAACTACTATGTTTACTCACAAGGTATTTTAAAAAAAACATCAAACAAAATAAATCTCCATACTTTTTTATCAACAAAGTTTGAAAACACATCGTTGGTTTTTTTCACGTACGCATTTCCACTTGCAATTTCAACGATTTCATCTCGAAACGTGACAGATTGTTCGTGAATTTTCCGGAATGATAAACTCGGTAATGACAGTGCGAAACCTATGGGGAGGCCGTGGAGACACGCTGTGGCCATCTGATCGTATTCGACATCAAAAAAACCAAGTTGAATTTATTACCATTCATTATTGGTTTCAATTTGCGACGGACGTTCGAATATCAGATCGAAGACGCTTTTTGCACCGATTTTCAAATTTTAATAACAATTGCACGTACGACTTTTTTGTTTAATATATTTTTTTAATTGTTTAAAACATACCGTTGCATATAAATTATTTGTTACGTTGATTATCGGTATAAAATATAAAAATTGAAAACGTCGCGTCGATGAAACGAGAAGAAGCGATGAGCAAGTAAATCGAATTTATTTTTCAATCATTGCCGACTGATGGACATTGTCCGGTGGGGGAAAGACGTCGTCGTTCCGAGGCAAGAAAATTTACTCGGGAAAACGAACGTCGTCGCCCGTTTTACTCGGCGAATGTACACGTATTTTTTGACGTCGAAATTTCCAATAAAAAATCGCACACGGAATGAAAATATGTTGCTCGTAATGACGCGATCGCACGAAAATCGAATAAATTCGTCGGTGTCTTTGACGCAATCCAGCGAAGAGTAGAATAAGACGAGATTAAAGCAAACGGAAACGGCAATGATTGTGTGCTCTGCGTATCCGGTGCAATCAGGAGAGGTCTTCCTAGTTCCCGCTTCTGGAAACTCGAAAGGAATATGTCATACTAGAAATGGAATTGCAACGAAAAAGGATTCTTTTATTATTTTTTTTTTCTTTCTGTAAAAACGTAGTATATTCATGTATGTATTTAATTGTCATTGTTTATTTATACAAGTGGCAGAAATAATAATAAAAAAATTTCAATACGGTTTGTTAATTCAATTTGTGTTTTATATAAAATTCGTACCTTTATCAAGATCAGTTAATAATTATTCCATTTTTTCCAAATAACAATGTTTTTATTGTTAACATTCTCTATTTAATGAATAAAATTTTTCTTTTATTTTGTTCTTTTATACCAATTTTCTTATTATTATTATGTCTTTTTTTTTGAAGATTTCATTTACACGCAAAAAAATAAATTTAATTTTTATTTTTCAATATTGTCCTTCGTTTAGATTTCCAGCAGTGCAATTTCTTCGTAATTAAATACTTTTATTTCCACATCAAATGTAGGTAACACTAATTCATATTTTTTATCGAATCTTCACAAATTTTGTTTTCTATATAAAATACATAATAACAGTCCAATCATTTTGTTATTATTTGTCGTAGGAATTTTTTTCCATAATTTATAGCTCTAAAATTAGTAAAAAATGTTTATTTGAAAAACCATAAACACAAAATATTATTCTTAAAAAATGAATGTTGAACGAGGAGTTTTTGGACAGTTTGATTGATTTTGTTTAACTTATTTCCATTTTGTCCTGTTCCTCACTTTTTTGGCCAGTTTGCGATTTTTTCATCCCGCTTGAAACTCTTAATTTTTTGTCATCTCGCACTGGGTTTAACTTCCTTTCCATTGGTCTTCCTCTTTATCCGGTGTCTATTAAACTTTCCAAAATCACAAACTTAACTGTTCTTTCTTTTGTTGTACATTTTTTTTAGTCGAAATATCAGAATGTAACATAATATTTGTATGAAATTTGTAAAAAACATTTTCCCAAATTCCTGTTCTACCATTGTTTTATTCATTTATTCTGTCTCAGCTGTTTAGCAAATGTTCCCATCATCGTCTTTTTTCCAGAGAATCGACACTTTTCATATTTTTCATTCATCCAGACTATTTGGATTCTCCTCCTTTTCACATAGAATTTTGCAATTACATTTTCTCACATACCTAATCATTTTCTGTCAAATTTCTCATTACAATTACACCATTACAATCCACACCATCTTTCAATCTTATTTATCTCTTTCTCTGTCGCTCTAATACTCATTTCCTTGTACTTGGTATTTCGTTTTCTGTCCCCCCAACATTTTACATAAAATAATTTTTCCGCTCTTCCAAGTGTACCAACTTTTCTGTAGCATTTCTTTCTTTTTTATGTAATTCCAAATTTCAACTTCAGTGGCATATCCTTTGACTTCTTCCAAATCTGTTTTGTCAGTTTTGTTTCTTATTTCTTCACATTATGTAGTATATTCTTGTTTTCTGATTCCATAAATCTTCCAATGTAACATCTCTTTGTTATAAATTGTAAATTACCGATTTTTTTGGGACATGGTTGTTAAGCTAATTTTAATCGAAGCATGAGCTTGTAACAATACTTATTTTTTTTCAAATTTTAACTTTCTTTCAAGAATCTCATGGTATTCTTACTTTAAATTAATAAATGTACATGATATACAGTTCCTTGATTCTGAATGTTGTGTTTTCACTTTTCTCCATTAAAGTTTCTTTGAATCTTTCATTGTTTACTAAACGAAAAAAATTCTTTTATTCTTTTTTCTCTATTTTTTCTCTTCTCTTAACACATTTTCTCTACATTCTCCAAATCATTAAATAACTTTTCTTTAAATTCTTTTGAAGTTCCTTCTTGTTCCCATGATATACTTTCCTCCCCATGGTGCATTGTTTCGAAAATTTTCTGTACGTTGTTACAAAATTATTTAATTGCATACTCAGTTTTAATTTGTTTCTTATATTCTTATAGATTTTTCATCCCTTATTTATATAAAGAATATTGGAGAAAGCAAAAAAAATAAACTCTTCTTAAAGTATGAAAAAAATACAGTACTATTTAGAAATATACATATTAAAAAAATGTACTTTAATTTTTATTTTTATTTGCTTATTGACTTTATGATGTTTGTTATATTGTAAAATCGAAGTGATATTTAAAGTATCAATGAAACACTCATAAAAGAAAAATATTTTTAATTTGAAATAATTTAATATAAGACTAAAAAAAAAAGATTTTTAATAAATACGTCTTTATAACAAAGACACTACTCATAGGGGACGCCGTCACCGCTATGGGGTACGTGCGCTCTATTCTGATTGGCGGTTAGAAATGACAGCTCTCGGCGTAAGAATGATTGCTTCTTCTTGTCAGACCCTAAGGCGCACACAGTTTTGAGGGTGAACAACAGAATCGTCGTATCGGCCATTCCGTTCGATGCGAACGCAACCTTTGCGAATAATCAAAAAGGATCGTCACACGCACGAACCTTCCATAAATTAAAATGTCCGGGACAAAATTGTTCGATTGGAAAAGATCCAAGGAGACGATACGCTCAAAAGTAGTTTCCGCGACGACCGATAGAGGCGTCCGCGTCTGCCGTCCATTAAAAAGTCATTAAACATCATCTCTTGCAATTACAAACTTGGACTGTTTTCCCCTTGCTCCGGTTGCTACTTTCGCGTCGTCGAGGTTTGGTATTTGTGCGTCGCGTCGTCGGTGCGAGAAAAATAAAATAATTGAACATACATATTTTGTAGTTTCTTTTGTTTTAAATTTTTGTGAAACAATTGAAATAAAGTTTTTTATTTTTAATGTAACTTTATGTATTAGCACAACAATATAGAAACTTATTCAACTTGTTAAGACTATGATTATCATACTTTTGATTTTCGTAATATTATCATACATGAAATAAAAAGATTATTGCTTTTCACTTGTTTTCCTCAACCTTGATTTTTATAATTTTTGACTAAACTTTTAATTTTAATTAATTGTTTTGTTTTGACTCTCTTTTATTTTTTAATGATGGTTTATTCACATTGCTTTATTAAATGAGAGCATCCAGAGCAAGTATTATAAGTCTAACCAGAAGAGTCCAAGCTTTGCCAGTTTGTAAGGCTTTGCCAATAGAATTTTTTAAATTACAATTAATAAATACCTCTTTTTCTAGAGGACAACAAAAGCCATTTTTAACATAAATCATATGGTCAATGTGACTAACCAACGGAATATAAAATTTCATTCCATTGCTTAAGTTTTAATTTCCAGATAAAAAAGCATTTTTCATTGTATACAGGCATTTTATTTCATAGCCTTAGACCGGGCCCTGTCGGAAAAGACGATGAAATAGAAAACGAATCGTTACAAATTTTATATAGAACTTCCGGTTATACCGGAAGTGATTAAACTTAATATTTATTTAAAAATTTACAATAAATTTAATACAACTTTTAAAACAATACGTATTATTGTCATGCCAAACTGAACTATCAATGGACGCAACGTACCAACTTACAAACTTAAAATCTTCTACAACTCTGAGGACTCGCACGAGCGAAATTCAAAAGATTTCACGAATCAACATACTGTACGTCTAATTAAAATGTTTAAACGCAACAATAACGAAACAATGGCGCAGCGACTACAATATGTGACGTTAACAATAGCGTTTATTTCAATGGAAAGACCACACGACAGATTGTGTGGGCGTGACGTACGGGGGATGCATTTTAGACGAAGAGCATTCACAACAAAGACGACTACGTAACCCACTTGTACACGTACGACCATATGTGGGGTTAATATTCAAATTAGAAATAATCCTATCGTTGGTGTATTGATAAAAAAGTAGATTGTATCGGAACTACTTTGTAAAATAATGCGGTGGTAAGTTGATCTGATTCATGTTTTTGTTTTATTGTTTGAAATTTGTATTTTTTTAAAATTAACTAGACATCTTTATGATATCCATAAACAAAAAAGTATACAGCCTGTTCACGGGAACATTCTACAATAGCTTACTTTTTCATTTAAAGAGATACAAACTTGGTTAAATAGACAAAGTTTAAGTACCTTGCAATGCGCATTTCGGGCAATAAATTATAAAACAAAAGAACGTCGCTTTGCTAAGATACAAGCATAACGATTAATTTTTTAAATTGAACAGCCTGTATATTTTTATCTTTTTAAGTTGTTCTGGTTGCCTGCTATAATTAATTATAAAACAATTTTTCTCTAGGATCGCTAGTTAATGAACAATAATTTCTTGCAGTCTGGGTGTTCACTAATTATTCTACAATAGCTAACTTTTTTATTTAAAAAGATACAAACTTCGTTAAATGGACAAAGTTTAAGTACCTTGCAATGCGCATTTCGTGCAATAAATTATAAAACAAAAGAACGTCGCTTTGCTAAGATACAAGCATAACGATTAATTTTTTAAATTGAACACCCTGTATATTTTCATATTTTTAAGTTGCTCTGATTTCCTGCTATAATTAATTATAAGACAATTTTTCTCTAGGATCGCTAGTTAATGAGTTAAAAAATAAAGTAATAAATAATAAAAATCAAAAAGCAAAAGAACTATTGTTATCCTCCTCTTACAACAAGTTGTTTTACAAATGTTTTTCATGCTTCGAATTGTATCAATATGTCTTATGCATCTCAAATCAATAATAACAAAAGAAATGTACCTATTATAAATTATTTAGTTACCACTATTATAATTTTAATGAAAAAATTTTCTCCAAAACTCTTTTAATAGCGGTTTTAGAGAAAAATAGTCTTATAATTAATTATAGCAGACAACCAGAGCAACTTAAAAATATAAAAATATACAGGATGTTCAATTAAAAAAATTAATAGTTATGCTTGTATCTTAGCAACGCGAAGTTCTTTTGTTTTATAATTTGTTGCGCGAAATGCGCATTGCAAGGTACTTAAACTTTGTCCATTTAACCAAGTTTGTATCTATTTCAATAAACAAATTAGCTATTGTAGAACGTTCCCGTGAACAGGCTGTATAATAATAAATAAAACAAAAAAGCACAAATGAAGAAAATATGGGATCAGATATATGTAGTAATCTGATCCCATATTTTCTTCTATATTTCCCATTCACGACGTCTCTCCATATTTTACATCTGAAGTTGAAGTAACTCGCATGTCTACGAGAGCTTGCGTAAAATGGAAGTTATCTTTAAAAAAATGTTTGAGAACCGCTGACATGAATTATAATTTATATCCCTATTTCGCATCCATTTTTATTGATTGAACCCTTCAACTGTTGGACAAAGACTACGTATAAAAATACATAATAAGTTCTTTCATAACCTGTCAAAAATTACACAATTCAAATTTATCGTCACTATAAAGAAACACAACGGAATGAAGGAAAATACGTTGCCACAAGTAAGAACTGTGACGTGGCGTCGGGTATATGATGTAATTTTTAATTATCTAAAAAATATTAATAAATACTTAAGGAAATGTTTCAAAATATGGCCGTACAAATTGCAAATTTCGTTTTTTATATGAAGTTGATTGTTTTGAAAAAAGTTTTTAAAATTTTCTAAAAACAAGCAATGCAATATTTTTTTAGTTTTTCAGAATTTTCTTATACCGTTTTTGAGATGGTTTTTTTCAGGATTTCTTTCCTTTAAAAATACAATAAATTACCGAAATTAAAACTCTCTATTTCTTATGACAAATGCGATCCCTATCAAATTCGGATACACGCGATCCCTTATAATTTTCTCTCTTCTTTTCTTCATAAAAACCCTGCTTATTCATATGTCACTTTTTAGGTAAATACTTTGATTAAAAATATTTACTAATTTGTTGTCAATTTCAAAATCTTTCCTCATCCATAGTTCACCAACCCATACTTCACCAGCGTGCTTTCTACCACAAATTCTTACCGATCCCTTCTAGTCTCCAGCAAAATTATTTATCCGATTTAAATAATTTTGATTGGTTGTTTTATTTTCAACCGAACCCAACTGAATCCAATCCAATGGGATTGGGTGCAATTTTATATATTAGTTGGGTTGGGTTAGATTTGAATGTGTAAGTTTAGATCAGCATTTCACAAAATTTTTTGAAGGCGAAGCACTTAAATATGAAAAATACGGTGAACCCCTATGGAGGAGATTGAAGTTCATGACCCATAATTTTTGTTCATTAAGAATACTAGAAAGGGAAGAATATACGTAATACTGCATAAGCGATAATCCTGTCTCGACATCTATTTAGAACAATTCGAGGCTTATTATAACGTTTCTTCTTAAAAACGAATTCTTGCTGACTCCCACTGATATCACCAAGGGTTTTTTAAAGTCCGTAAACCACAGAAACTATTCGAGCATTCGCTAAAAGGATTAGAGAAACGTGGAAAAGCTAATCACAATAGTCACAAAAGCCAACTAAAAGTCAAAAACATTTTATACTTTACCTTTGAAATAAAATTTTAAATAAGATTTGCACATTAGATCTTGACTGACTTACTGACAAATCCAAAAAATAAGGAGATATGAAAATTTTATACAAATATATGAAGGCTTTGTCAATTGCAACATCTCCGCTTCCGGGCTAGAACCTGCAATCAACAGCTTTAATTAATTAATTTAAATAATAAGCGGCGGCGCATAGACAATGTGGGAAAACTTGCTGCAAAGAAGTGGCTTTAGAATAACTTGATGGTTTTTTAATCACCTTTGATATGAAAAAGATTTTATATATTTCGAAGTTTGGTCTTCATTAGTATTGTTCTTGCGAATAAATTGTCAAAATGGATTTAGACAGGACGTACTCGGTAGGATTTCACAATTCCCTTTGGTCAAGATTCTCATTACCTTATAAAAGTAATCAACCAGAAAACAACAACGTGCACATTTTATTGTAAAAGTAAAACTGTTTTCTTTTATACACAATTATTTATCTATATCTAAGATATACACACAATTTTCTAATTTACTTCACGTGAAGGACAATAACTCTAAAATTAAATTAAACTTTTTTGATACACTTCCCTTTAAAAAAATCTCCCAGCATATAAATCAGAGAAACATCGCGTGTGTGTACCGAAAACATGCACCGCCAACGTCACCGCATTAGAGGCTGCCTTTTTCCTGGCGCTTTTTAAAAATGTATAAAGGCTGAAGCGAGTGCTTTATCAAACTTAAAAGCTTTAAGCACGGTGGCCAATTACTGACGTAAAAGGCCTTGCATACGTGATGCGCTCTAATATACATGTACTTTGCTTCTGTGTACGTTTCGAAATTAAAATCGCGACCAATGTAGTAAATTTGAAAATAATTGCTGTTTCAAATGTATCTGGTGCAGATGAGATCGAGATAGGTTAACTATGAAATGATTAAAATTTTAGTCATATTCGTTGATAATTAACGCATGAACATAATATAGTTGATCTTTAAGGAAAAAAAAACCTTTTTTTATCATTTGTACATACACATTCCATGTTTCTCACTCTTTTTTACTTTTTTTAATTTTTCCAATCAATTTCGAAAAAATTTAAAACAAATTTTTTTGTCTACAAAATTAACGGCTAAATGACAGATAATGGAAACATCTAATTTTAAAAGAGTTTCTATAGCGACAATTCACTTTTACGTCCATCAAGAAATTTCAAGGAACAATTCCAAAAAGGAGATAATAGACAAGTTTTATGCAAAAAAGATGGACAAGGCCGAAAGATGTGCAAATTAGAAAAGCCGACAAATAAAAATAACGATCATTATAGGAAAAGTACTCTTGACGTTGAATTTTAAACAGTTTTGCATAAACTTTCATCATATTTTATCTAAGATAGTGAGGGGAGGTCAGGTTAAAATCTCGACGAACCCAATTTATAATTCGAAACGAGAAAAACGGGAAAGGATACATGTCATTAAATTTTAATCAGTTTTGTATAAACTAGCTTCATATTTTACCTATAATGGCTGGGGGGGGGGGGGGGGGGGGGGGGTGAGTTCTCTACGAACACATCATAGATTTTTGAAACCCTAAGATGGGCCTCTAGGTTTTCGAAAATTTCTATATCCTGATCTCAAGAAGTTTGAATTTTTTATTTAAATATTACAAAAATAAGGGTAAATTTTATTTTAAAGTTGAATGACTTTTAAAATAAATTAATTGTAATCATCAACGTTTTGTGTTTGGGGATTGGTAAATGTTTCAAAAAGTTTTGGGATTTCTGGTCCCCATTGGTTAAAATAACTCTGACCCAATTGAATAATTTTGATCAACTGTCGATAACAATATTTTTATTTAAAAATTACCGTCGGATAATGAATAAAAAAAAAATTATTTATAATAGGGGCCCATGTTTAAAAATAGTTTTCAATATAATTTTTTAATTATTTTGCTGCTTTTTTTATGGAAAGAGTTAAATAATTAAAATCTCAATTAGGATCGGGAGTCAGTGTAGATAAAAGCCCCTATCTATTTGTTAAACAACAAGAAAAATTAAATGATTTTATTTGAATTTATCAAAGTCCATTAATTAAATTTTTTCAATTTTATCAAAATTTTCACCTTATATTTATTTATAAATTGGATATAAGGTTGGAGAATCATTTTAAAGAAATCGCACAGTCAAACAAAGTCAAAAACAAAATAACTTTAAATAAAATGAACTGAATTAATCAATTAAATTAATAAAAAGGATAGAAAATATATAACAAACTTCTGTGATCTTTTGTGATCTGTGATCTTTTTTGACAGAATTTTTATTAAATCAATTAAATCTATTTTAATTATTAACGGATATTTTAATTACCGTTTTATAACATTTTGTTTTCTAGTATTTCTCTTTTTCAATTTTTTTCCAATTTTTCCACATTTAATTTTTCTCAGTTGTTTTGTTTACCCATTTTATTTGGGTTTGTTTTGAATTTATGTTTTTTAATTTCGAAATCCTTTTATTTTGTTTAAATTTTCTGATGTTGGCGATGTTGATTAATTTTTTTAATGTCAAATTCTTAGTTTGAAATTCTTAGAAAACTTTGTTTTATTTTCTTGGACGTTTAACCAATAATTTTTAATTTTACGTATTTTTTCATTTTGCTTTTCCTTATTCCGTTTTATTTCATTTTTATTTAATGTTTTTTCGTGTTTCATTTGATTGTATTTTAAGGACATTTTGTAATTATTCTTAGCTTATTTTCCTATCTATTTTTTTGTATTCTCTGTAATATTATATATAAGATAATTATTACAAAAATTTTATATTAATTTTTTTTATTCAATTATTTTAATTAGTGTCAAATTCATTTGTTTATATCCCAAATTATTTAAAATAAAATTCGAAAGTTTTAAGAAAAAGTTTGAACAATTTTTTTCAATTTTCAAACATGGCGAAAATTACATTTTGTAAAAGATCAATTACCTGAATAATCACATAACAAATGCGTCATAAATAACAATTTAAACACAATAACAAAAACATTCCTATACGCGTCGATCGCAATCCATTTGTCGGATCGAAATAGGCAATGAACGTAACACAAATGACATTAAAAATGGATATGCGTTGTGTTTAACAGGCGCATAAAAAACTCATTAATAACTTATTCGGCGAAAAAAAAGGAGCAATATAATAATCCAAAGTAGGTCCCTTTTATAAACAAGAGAGAACACAACACTTACATATACGAAAAACGAGCAAAGCTTCACGTCAAAACATAAAAATCGAACCCGGAGCCTGAGGATAAATTCCACCATTTTGACAGCGAGCCCTTTTCATTGGGGTTGCTATGGACGTGTTATCCTTTCTCGACAAATCAACGAACGGGATGCAGCACGCGACAATTCGTATTGGCTCAAATTGTCTACCCTCCGTTATCCGGAGTGCGGTATTCGATCCGACAAACTTTCTGCAATGTTTGATGCTAACAATTTTCGATTAGAGCGCGATGGAGATATATGGGGGTTGTCTTGGTAATGTAGTCGACGTCTAGCAGATAACAGAACAACGATATCACGATTTAATATTGTTATAGTCACTTGGCGTTTGGCTTAGGCATAAGCTAGTCATATTGGGATCACAGTTAAATGTGCTCCAAAATTTAATTGAATCAGTCACAGATATTAACAATATCAGGCGCGAGTCAATTGTTTGTGATTGAATTGTGGTTCAGACCAGGTGATGGAAGATTGAAATTCTTGTGTTTGCTGCAAGGAATTTTCATGGATTTCACGTTCAGTTCAACAATTTAATGAAACGTGTTTAAAAAACATTACGATTAGAGACTGTACAAGTGAAAGACTTTAGGTGTTTTTATTTATTTAAAGAATACTTAAAGAAGAAAAAAACTCCAACGTGTCGATGTAACGTTAAGTATAGAACACTTTGCATTTCCGATAGATGGAAATTTTTTAAACAGCGAACGACGGCTTCAAGTTGGATTTCAAGGGTGTTCCGTCTTGTCTGGGGGCGTTAGGCAATTCGCCGTCAGCCCCCGTCACAACATCAACTTCGGACGAAGTTTCCCATCAACAGTTCAATATTTTTCCGGCGATCTTCAGTCGACAGTTAAATTTCAACGCGTGCCCCCAGAAATCCATGATGGAAGATCTTCGACCGAATTTGGTCGGAGTTGGGAATTTGTTGGGGGTATCGGGGCTGCTCGAAGAACACCATGGTCATCTCATGGGTTCCACTAATGGCGATAAAGGAACGCCTAGAAAGTGTAATACTAGTGGATCTTCTGCGGAGGATTTTACTGCGATATATGGTGGACTACCACATTCGCATGACCATCACAACCATACACCGGCACATACACCTCCAGCAGCTTCTAGATCGATAACAGATCATTCAGGTAAAAATTCATACATATATACAGGCTTATTCTGAAATCCCACTATTTGATAGGTGATAGCTGACCTGAACCTAAACGCAAATCCGCAAAAACGGCGGTCCTATATTTTAAATTTTCGAAAAATGTCATTTTTGTAAGGGCATTCGGTTTTAAGTATGGTCCTACGCCCATTTCAATATGCGTCGCGTTGAAAATCGACTTGCTTTGGCGGGAATAAAATGAAATGTTGCAAAACAATCTTTATTGTCGATAATTCAGCGTTATTTCATATTTTACTTAAAACCAAATTTTTTCTGGCACACCCTTCAACGTAGGACCGCTATGATCCTATCTGTTAAAATTTCACTTATTTCAGAATGACCTGTATATAGAAGATAAAGAGATGAAATGTTTCCGAAAATCTTATACAATCTTTTAAAAAATAATATCTCTCTCTCTCTTACGTTCTGTGATTATCTCTCATACAAAAGATTAATTTACACAAAAGAAATGGGCAATTTCCCCTTTAATTCGAATTCCAGATACTTCCTGTATTTGGCACAAAAAAAACACCAAAACAACAACTTCACAAAATAACAACTTGACCAATTAAGATTCCGTCATTAATTAAATTATAAAAAAAAAACAATATCTGGGATTGCAATAAATTACATTTATCGTCAAAAGAACAACAGAGATCTTACAAGAGTAAAGTTTTTTGTTTTAGTATTTTTTTTGCTTTTACTTTCTATTTTAATGCCTTTTCACTTCTAGTTCTTAAAAAAAAAATTTAGTTTCATAATACCTAGTAATTTTTATTTAAAACTTTATTTATATATTTAAAAGAGATATTTTTGTATAAAAATTTGAATCGGTGAGGAACGAAGAAATAAAAGATTTTTCAAATTACAATGACGATTTTCATTATAAAAGATAATCGTGGGCTAAATCAACGCCGCCTTAACGTATAGGCACACTGGGCCGTTGCCCATATGCCAAACACTTTTGGGGGCCCCTTGGTAAATTTTCCGCCAACTGATTAATGTTGATTATTAATTTGAATTCTCTTATAAAATAAATGAAAAGGGAACAAATGTTAAATAATGAAATAGAGCAGGGGTTCTTAAAGTTATGTAGTCCGAGGACCCCTTCTTGAACAACATTTTTTTTGCGGACCCCATCCCAACCCTAGGCATTTTACGTTGTTCTTGAGACTTAATTTCTGGCTCAATAATCTCATAGGCACTACTAATTTTTAAGCAATATGATATAAAAATTTTAAAAAAATACACAAAAATCATAAAAATTATATAAAAATCACAGAACATAATAATAATAGGTTCATGTTTTATTTATTGCCTTAAAAATATTTTTTATTGCTCCGCGATTCTTGACTTTTCATAGTCTTCTTGAACTGTTTCAACCATTTTGTATAAATTCACGGACCCCCGGTAATGGTTACGCGGACCCCCAGGGGTCCGCGGACCACAGTTTAAGAACCTATGGAATAGAGCATTATAGCAGATATGATTATTGTTTGAAATATTTGTCAATGAAATTTCTTACATATTGCTGTGGAATGAACAACTAATATTTCTGTAATTAACAGTTACAAATTATCGTAGTCATAAAGTGCTGACATGTGTTGGTGTCTTATTCTTTTCTTAAAGAAAATCAAAAACTACTGCTACTTTGTCGATAAAAAAACTTTTTTTAGAAATTCGAGAGCTTGATATGAACCTTTTTGGAAGAGCGTCATTTCAAACTGTTTAGAAATTTAGAAAGGAAAATTGATCGTCTCCTTCATTGACTTTATTCAGCTTTGTATTCCCTTTTCTCGGCATCTAGGCACCGATTGAATGTTTTCATCTTTAGGAAAAGATTATCTAATCGCCAAACGTCTGTTTGACGCAAGATAGTCATCATATTTTGATGGTGTTCATGTTCGGCATGAAGATTTAGAAGAAACGAACTAGAATACACTAGATTCTTTTTCAGCTGGCGACCTTTCTGACAATTATTTAAACGTTCTTAAATTTAACAAAACTACGGTCTAAAGAAGTTGACTTGTTGCCGTAAGTCTTCTTGAATCTCTCATATCTTCAGGAATTAAAGAACAATTTCTTGAATATGAACTGAAAGGAGTATGTGGATTATAAGATGAATAAGGAGAAAAGATATTTAAAAATAAAAATGAAAGGTGGAAACATTCATTTCTTTTCTAGACACTTTAATCTGATCTGACAAAATAGGCAGAATCTTATTCATGGATAAGAAATCTTCTTCTTCTGACGAGCTAAACAATAAGTGTGAGCTGGCTAATGTGTACGCCAAAGACCTTCATTATGCTAAGCACATTAACCGCTGACAAAAATGCGAAACTCTCCTTGATTAATAATTTGTACGGTTTAGATTATCATTTATCCGCTGATAATGTTTACATTTTTTGATGATCAGAAGTTTCTCTTATTGTTTGCTTAACATCATATTGTTTTACGTTTAAACAATAATTTTGTTACAAATAAATCTACATATTTAATTTTATTGAACGTTTATATTTTTATTTCCGTAATGGGAGAGTAGGGGCCCCGGTGCATTGCTTTGTCCAGGGCCTTCAATGCTGTCAAGACGACCCTGGGCTAAATACGAATACTTAAAAAAATTTAAATTCATCGTCTTAATTGATTCTAAAATCACTTTCGATATAAAAGCTTTTTAATAACTTTCGAAATCTTGATGTTTGCTTAGAATTAAAATCAATCTTATATTCCAATATTTTCCACTGTACTTGTTATAACAAATCTTTTTTTGTCTCTTTAGATTTTCTGAAAACATCTTTCCATTCTTCAAAATACTGGTACTTGCAACAGTTTTTTTTTTATTAGTCAATATTTTCTAATTCTTCTTTAATAATTTTATAAGAAAAATAAAAGCAATAATTAGAAATTATACTTCTGAAGAAATTAGATTGAAGTTTTTCGTATATAACACTTTGAGTATATAAAAAACACATAACCTCACGTAACACATTTTCTTATGAATTTTAGGGAACATTCGGTAGTTTCCTTTTTCAGGTTTTGTTTAAAAGAACCAGCAATAATGAACTAATTAGCAAAACATTTTTTTTTTAAATTTTGACTTGACGATGGTATACTCGGAATAACAGTGAGTTTCCATCTCCAACATTTTTCATAGGAAAGAAATTATTGACCAAACGACACTCAATTATTGGAACCACAAAGTACGGCATTGATTTTATATTAAAAGGCTGCTAAATAGTGTACAAAATTTGCAAGCTTTTAGAATATATTTTTTTTTAGATTCAAATTATTACATACTAAATTTAATATAGAATTTCGTGTACAAAATTTATCACGGTGTCGGAGAAGACCTTTAAACATTGATTTTCTAAAACGCGTCGTTTTTAGCGATTCAAATGGCACGACGTTCAAAAAGCCCTATAATCGACCAAAGTACGAATTAAAATTCGCGCGCGCCCTACGTGTTGTACATCTGGTTTGCTAATGAGTACTCTGGGTGTCCATAATGAAGTGTCAATTTACCGTACTTAGGCTCCAGCATATGGACGTTCACAATAGACATCCCGAGCACGCAGTGACACACAAGCACACAATACACTGGTTAACACTCAATTTGACATATTGTGCTCTCAATACTAAGCGCACATGTTCAAAAACGAATTAGGACTTTATTTTGTGTACGTTATTGAGAAAGATACTTGTAATTCTTTTTGTTGATAAAATGACTGCGAATGACTTGCGAAAGGATTTGTTTATTTATTTAACAACTTCATTAGATTTGAGATGTTTTAGTGTATAAATCAATTTTTTTTTTTTTTAATTGATTTATACACAATTTGTTTGTACGCAACGAATGTTTAATTTTTGTCCCTTAAAAGCCTTTAAGCTTCAAAATTTGGATGAATTAAATTAAAGGAATTAATTAAACATTTACTTAATTATAATTAATAAAAACTTAATTAAAAGGCTTACTAAAATCTGAATTTATAAAAACAGTTGAACTCTGTCTTAGTTCTTGTTATTTTCAATATAATAATGATTTTTTTACTCGATAATTTAAAACTGCAATTGATTCCCATTTCTACAGTTATAATTTAAATAAGAAAACTAATTCGATTGATTGAATGATTTAGATTTTCATATTTCATTTTATAAAACACTCCCATATGTAATAAAAGTGTTATTAATAGCCTCGTTAAATCTCTCTCTCAATTCTCATTCAAAATATGGAAAATAAAATTTTTTAAAAAAATACAGTTTTTTAAAAATATATAATGATTATTATTCATTTTATAATAAAATAGTTAACGAAGAATTCACAATTTTATATAAATTATATTTTAAATATTTGTTTTATTTTTTTATTAATATACTCTCACAATACGTCACATATAATATTTGTTATAATATTAAATATTATGATGTTCGAAATACTGTCGTAATAAATATAGTTTTATAACATTTCATGTTTTTTACTTGTTACCAAATGATATATTATATATTATATATTCTCATGTAGTTAATTTACTTATTGATGATTTTCTAGTGACCGTAGCCTTCGATATTCGAAACATTTTCAATATCTTCTACGTCTTTGAAATATTCCCAGACAAAATGTGCTGTTGGAGAAAAACGATACAAATGCCAGATGCGTTCGATGAGTTCAGCCAAGACTGCCAGTCGAGTGAAATTAGTTTTGCATAAACAAACGTTTCTAAATTGAGTAATGCCCTCGGTCACAGGTGACGTTGGCGACAAACGACGGTAAACGGCGACGGCGGGAACTAAACCTTATTGAATTCATTACTGTTTATTAATGCAGTTAGTACCAACCTAATTACAATTACTGACACCGGCGTGCGCCACAAAGAATCTCACACAATCTTATTACTCCCGACTGAATGTAGTTATTCGCCAAAACCAGATACGTTTACCTACTTTATGCAAATCCGCGTTTTCTTCGGAATTTTCCTCTCTTTTCATATTTTTCCGTCCGGTTCTGTTTCATTCGTTCGGATCGTTCGTAACTTCAACGTTGAGAATTGCGCGACTGAGGTTACCGAAAGTCCTCAACAGGTGTTCAGTATAAGAAAATGTAAAAATTTTTCAATTTTTCATATTTAAAATCAATGTTTGTTTTAATTATTTTTATTTTAATTAACACATAGCAAAATTTATGGGATAGATTGGATTTTATTTTTATTAAAAATCAACTCAAACAAAAAATTTACATATATATTTAATTTTCTAAACGAAGTCCCAAAAAAAATTTCTTATCATCGATGGGAATTGGATATAACCTATTTGGGCATTACTTTAGGTAACCGGACTTAACCTTAAATATTTAGGAATCACTTTAGATATCTTGGCTTGTGCTTACATATCTTTGTCTTTTGTTTATCGTGTTTTCAGGAATTGTTCTGCTTAGAAAATTTCTCAAAGTTACTTTGAATAAATCCGTAATAATGTCTTCTGATCAACTTTCATTTTCAAAATTGCTGAAAATTTAGTTTTAAAAATGGTCAAAAAATGACCTAAAAAAATAATAATGGTCACTAAGAATGTGTATTTTAATTGCTTGCGTTAATGGAAACTCTTGCCTTCCTTTCAGTCTTTTTATTGAATTGAAATTTTTATTATTTCAGATGGAGCCTTCAAAAAATTAAAACCGGAACCAACAACGACGGGTAGTAATAGTTTAGGTACAGTTTCGCCTGGTGGTCCTCAACACGCAGGACACACACCAACAACAGCATCTTGTCCGACACCTGCGCGAAGAAGACATCGTACAACATTCACGCAAGAACAACTAGCAGAATTAGAAGCAGCTTTCGCAAAAAGCCATTACCCGGATATCTATTGCCGAGAAGAATTAGCTAGGAGTACAAAATTAAACGAAGCTCGAATACAGGTCAGTAATTTAAAAAAAATCAAACAACATTTCGCCGAAAATAAAAATATTATGCATGTTGAAAGTAGGGGTTGATTGGAACGAAACGAGACCTTAATGCGTGAGTCAGAGTCCAACGGCGGGGGGCGCTCTGACAGTTGTGTCTCGAGGGCCCTGCGACCTAACGAACACCTAATTCAATCAAAGAGTCGACCGAGTGCGTCTACGCTTCTGCACTGTAACCCCCAAGAAACTGAAATTTATCGTCTGAATTAAGTTACGATAGTAAAATTCGCAGCGAATCGTGGAAAATAACAAAAAATCGGAACTGTTCGATGTGCCAATTTATATCTTATTGTAGAAGGACTGGAAAAAATGAAATGAATAATTCAAACTAAATTAAACCAAAAAAGGATTTTGTAAATAACAAAAAAAAATCGGTAAAGTTCATAAGAAAAATGAAGTTTATTTTATTATTTTTTGTTGTCAAGACATTTTCTATTTTGTTTTTAATTACAGGGTGGTTTTAGTCTTCAGTGTCAGTTATATTTTTGTTCAAAAGTAGAGAAATCATTTTTTTTTTCAATTTTTGATAGATTTTTTTTATTTTTGTTTATTATTAGACAGGTCCCAATTTATAATTTTAGGGAAATTTATAAATTTCTTTGTTTCTTTTAGTTCTTGAGATAGAATTAGTCTCTTACTACATTTCTTGTTAACTTTTGATTTTGTGTGTTTTCTGAAGTTTTTTCTTCTTTATTTTGAAATGTCTTTTTATTTGGTGTGCATATATTTATGAATCTAAAATCAGAGGCGAATCAATCTTTCATTCTTGGAGGGGGAAGGGGTCAATCAGATCTCTATGTATGTATGATAATTTGAAAAAAAAACATTTCTTCATTCTTTTTAAAATAATTTGTTTTCATGTTTGAACTTCTCCCATTGATTATTATAGTTTTTATAAAATTCCCAATATGATTTTAAACCCAATTTCTATCAATACTGGACAAACGTACATTAATTTTAATTTAAACCCAGCAATTTTATCATTTATGAAATTTTGAACCATTTTAACGTTTAAATCCAACTTTATCAAATCATCCAACTATAATCCAACCCAAGTAATTTGGTAGCGTTTGAACTGAAAATCTTTTCTATCAAATCAAAATAATAAGAAAAATTGAGGGAAAGTCTAGGTAAGAACAACAAGGAAAATAATTAAATAATTTTAGTCGTTTTGATCCGATCCGATCTGCCATATTTGTCGGGTAAAAATCTGATTAAATACGAGTGCTTTGTCAATTTTAAAACAATTGGAAAAACATTGGAAAACAGTTGCTTAATTCAAAAACGAACTGGAAAGATCCAAATACAATTTAATATATTCCATTAAATTTCAACCCATGTGGATAAAAAGTCCTATACGATCGAAGGTAATAAAATCTAAAAAATATTTTTTTTTGTTTGAAATCGCATATTTCCTTCGTTCGAAATTCGAAACTGGAAATAACGTAACAGGAAATTGACATATTTATGTTGGCTATACAGTTAGTTTATTTTTCGTTAGCGGACGATAACCGAATTTCGTAACATAACATGCAGAAAACCGTTTTACCGTTTCGACTCTATTGCATTATCCGTCGTCTTTATTTCGATCGTTATTTTTGAGCTTTTCCGCGCTCGTCGTCCTTTTCCGTCGCCTTGCCATCTGTCTGCATGTGCGCGAAATTGGATGTAATAATTTTGCTGGAGTTCTGGACGATTCTTTGTATGAAATTTCGCGTTTTCGACAAATGGTGTTTGACTCATTTTAAAATTTTAAATTTTCCTTTTATATCGTTATTATTTTATTTTGGATCAATTTTATGAATTTTTGCGAGAAATTTGTATCCTATTCACAATATCCAAGTATATGTCTTCATTATGCTCTGTGGATTAAACGTGAATTTAGCGCAAACGTTGAAAAAAAAATATTTTTAAAATTGTAAAATTTATTTCTTTTTTAATTTTTTGTAATGGTTGTTAGGCTTTTTTTTGATCAGAAAATTGTCCACAAACAAAAAAAAATTAAAATTTTGTTCTTTAATTAGTTTATTTGAGATGCATATCCGGTGATCTAGAAGGCCTTACTATGAAAGGGATTGATACAAGTCCTTCATACACTCCATACACACTAAGATTGACTACGCAAAAGCGTTTAAATTTTTAAATCTTCATTTATGACAAGTAAACTATTTTCTTTATTTATTTCGTTATTTTTTTCTCATGTTCCTATGGGATGAAATTTTTGCTTGGATGATACTATTTTATTTGTGCTGAGTTTAGTATTATCTTATTCTCTTCAAGACTTTGTTAAACTCTAGCAGTTTTTAAGAAGCCACAGCCAACTTTATAGCTGTATAAAAGGAATTATGTACTTAAGATTTTTTTTATGTCCCTTGATTCCCTCTCACCACTTGTACCAAGCTCGAACAACTTAACTGGACTGAGAAGGAGGGATTTGATTGCGGCCACGGCCGTCTTACAGATGTTAAAGCCTATTCCAGCAATTCCAGCATACAAGGATTAGGGAAACGTGGAAGACGTGGAATAGTCGGTCGAAAGGCCAATTCAAAGTCAGAAACATAATAAACTTAAATCTGTGTTGTGAATTTACAATGTCATCCACAAAGACCCTTGAAATTACTAGCCTACTGACTAAGCCACTAGACTTAAATAAATCTACAATTTCACATTTTTTTTCTTTGTCATTGCTTAACTGACTTTGATGAGAAAATTATTTCGAAAATCGATAAAAAAGTACGATTTTTTCTCGTCAAAAAGGAAAATCGAAAGACATTCGGTTTTCCAACCAAATCACAATTAACAACTATAAATTTTCTACATAGTCTCTTGTTACATTCTTTAGCATATGTATTGTCTATGAAGATTTCCATTAGTACAAATTTCCTATTTATTAGGGAAATTTTCTTTAAGCATTTCGCCGTTGACAGGAGCATCATTCAACTGGTGACCTTGATGCTATAGTAACCATGTACAGTCATGGTCAAAGGAAATGTCGTACCAATAAAACGCGCGTCGAGTTTAAAATGAACGGAAGGGTTGTCCGTATTTAAAAAGGATCTGTTTAAAATTAATTTATTCTAAAATTTGTGTTACTCCAATGTAGTCCCGAGGACAACATTTGCCGTTAAATTCGACGTGGGTTTCGGTTTTATTGGTACGACATTTCCTTTGACCATGATTGTACAAATGTATCCCCAAAACTTCCTATCTGTAGCCATCCTTATCGCATCCTCCCACGCTGTTTTCTTCTTACCAGTATTTCATTGATAGACCTATTCCATGTCTATGAAGGTCTATCTTTACCTCTCTTTGTCTTCACTCTAGTTTCTCAGATCTCTTTGGTCATTCTATTATCTGTCATAAATAAATGACCGAACCACCTCACTTGATGTTGTTCCACTGTTTCTAAAATGTGTTCTATTTCTAACTCTTCTCTAAGAACTACATTCCGTACTTCATCTTTTCTTTGTTTGCTTTTTAATTTTCCGTCCTCTATGATGTTATATTCTGGATATAATAAAATACATTCCAATATTTTTTATTGATAATTCAATTAAACATAAATTTTGTAATTTAAATGTTACCTACATATACTTGTTTACATACCGAAATAATCCCTCCTAATTTAACCGTACCTAATGACAATTTGAGTTATTAAATTATTGCATATTTATGAAGTCTCGCTGAAAGGCGGTTTCATTTTGAAAGCAAGGAGACGCAAATAAAACGACTCGAAATTAAAATTCATGCTTCGCGTCGAGTTGTCGGTTTCTGTGAATTTTAAAATAGCACGCCGAGTCGTTTTCAGTTGACACTCGTACATACTATTTTAATTAGACTCAGTCTGCGTAATTTCGTAAAATGTATACATACGCCAACTGCGACGTATCAAAAAGTGCACGATTAAATAATTTAAATTTAAGCTTAATTTTTAACATTTTTTTATAAGTGTTTTTATTTTAGACGCAAAGAATCGCTGATTTATATCGAAACCCCTTTTCATAAACAGGCGAGTGATGGGTTCCATTATTTCTCGACTAAATTCAATTTAAAGTTGTCGTATATAAAAGTGACTTTAGATTTAGATGCAGCAGGCAAGCGAGTCGAACGGTAGATAGAGTGCGCTACTATACCCGACTGAAACGCGATGGCGCTGACATCGCCTTTACGAATATCTGCAAATATCCCACGCAAGCTCCCAAGAAACTCTTCTTTATCGCGATCGAATTATTCGCATATGAGAGACTCCGTCTGAGTTTAATATCTTTGATGAAGTGACAATCATCGAAGACGTCTCATTTGTGACTCGCATAAATTAATTTTCAGAACTTGGTATTTTGTTGTTAGATTTTACTTAAAAAGACCATGTCACAAACGTTGAAATTGTTCAACGATTAAAATATATACGATATATTAATCTTAAAATGTTACGTAAAAAATTCGTAAGAGCTTCAAGCGTGGATTTTTGTCACGAAACAAAAATGTAAATGGCCCCCGTCGTAGCTACTTACGGTAACTTCGGGAACAAACAAAAGAAGGCTGCAAGGTCGCAAAATATGCATTAGGATGTCTTAAAGAGAGCCGCCCGGAGTCAATGTTTTGGGGGAATTCGCGTAGGCGGCTCGGTTCATCCCTGTGGGTGGGGATAACTTCATTACGGATCCATTTGATGGGATCGAGGGCGACTGGGACGTGCTGCGCGTCTTCCGCGGTACAGTCTGCACATAGACCTATCACGCCTTTTGTTTCGTCATCAGAAACGAGAAACAGAAATGTATTAAGTCCCTAATTGACAATATGGTACGTCTCGATGTAAATAATGTCTTGTTTATATGAAGTTATTTTTCAACAGTCGAAGTACAATTTTCAAAGAAGTTACAAAAAAACTTGTTAAAATTAAAGAAGAAGAAAAATTTTCTATATTTTTTTATTAAAGCTAACATGTAACATTTTTTGATTTTATGTCTTTCATAGAATCAGTTGCTTAAACAAATCTAGAGATTGCAAATAATCCATAAACTACATTAAAAAAAAAAAAAAAAACCTTAAAGAAATTATTTTGTTGAGAATTTCTTGAACGTGTGAATCACTTAATTAATTTTTCGAATTATTATTGGTTTTATTTTAATAGAATTTCAAAAGGTATTCAAGCCAAAAAATTTTAACAAGAAACAAATAACACTGGATTCATAAACTCAACATACTTGTTATTGAAACTAATAATAAATGTAATTACAAATGAAGAAATTTTGTCTAAACGTTTTTAAAAGAAATAACAATAAACAAAATTTAACTCTTTTTTAATTTTTAATTTCATTTGTGTTACTTTTTGTTTTGTTTTTTATTCATATTTTCTTTAATTTAACTCTGTTTCTTAGTTTTTTATATTTTCGGAATTAGAACTTTTAAACAAAATTATTATTTTTTATAATAAATGATGAAATTCGTATGTAAAATTAAAATTTGTTTTCAGGTATGGTTTCAAAATAGAAGAGCCAAATACAGAAAACAGGAAAAACAACTACAGAAGGCCCTCGCTCCCTCCGTACTACCCGGCTGTAATGGCGCTATGATGAGAAATATCTATCCCGGAGCGGCCAGAGGATACCAACCCTACCCACACCCCACAGCCATCAACCGCTATCCGCAGGTTGGTCTATTTTCTGACGAATATATTAATATTTCGAGCGGCGCGGCGGCGGCTAGACCCGATGTTTTTCCCACAAACATTAATTTATATTCACAATTGCGAGCCCAATTTAATGGAGACAACGAATTTTTTTCCGTCAATGAAAATAATTGTCGACGCGCAATTCTGCGTTAAATACATATTGTTTTTTTAGAAGATTAAATTGTTTATAGGTCACGTGGTATTTTTTAAAAATAATTTGTTAAAAATGGAAAAACATATTATCTGAATTTAAAAAATCGAAAAATTGAGTTCGAAATTTGCTTTTATTGTTTGAATTGTTGAAGCTTTTCGATAAGGAAATACGACATTATTTCCTTCATCTCATTAATTTTTCCATTTTATTTTCTTTTCTTTAATAGAATTATCCGTCTTTGTGTTCTCTATTTTTCATTATTCCACCGATCTTATGTTCATTTACGTTTATTAAAAAGTCTTCGTCTCTGTCTATGATTCGTGCTTTGTCATATACAGGGTGAGTCACCACCGACGGGACGGAGTTTTAAGGCGAAACGGCATATATTCTCCAACTTCTGTTGCAGGTGGATTATGTAAGTCAATAAGGGCTACATTTTAAAAATATTTTCAAATATACAGGACGCTCCAAAAAAGAATGACATATCAAAGTTATACTTTTTCTTATGGAACATCCTGTATTTCGACACATTTTTGAATTGTACGTAAAAGATAAGCCAGACTTTCATAAGGGTTCCCTATACCTAAATACTAAGTGTTCTGATTTATTTCGATTTTCCTTAAAATGTAAGGTTTTCGAAAAAAAAATATTACCCCCAAACGAAAATAATTATGACAAATTTGCTTTTAGATCTAGATAATAGACCAATCCCTTAATTTATTTAGCAATTTACTACTACAACTTTTTCTACGGAGTGTTCAGAATTTTCAGTACTATTATTAGCAAATTCAAACTGTAATATCGGGCTTATTTTAAATGGAACGCCCTGTATTTTGTAGGTTAATCGTGTAGCAAATTTAATTGTCTTTCAAACTGTATGATGTTTCCCTATACCTAAATCTTTAAGTTTTGAAGTTATTTAGGTATTTTGGGAGCACCATCTAACTGCAACCACATTTTTAGTCTATTATTTAAAGGAATATTTCCCAAAACTATACCTACCTATCTAATTAAAAATTATGATGTTAATTTATTACTACATAATCATCATTTACTACATAAATGGCAAATTAGTCATTATGTCAGATTAGATTTCAGTGGTCACTAGAAATATTTTTATAAATGTTTCAAATAAAGTTACTACGATCTCGATCAGAAATGTTTTCTGTGTATTTTAGTCATCGCGCCATAAACATTGATTATAATGCAGCATACTGCATAAAATTCAATATTTTGCTCACTTTTAAAAAATATTCCTTTGAATATTAGACGAAAAATTTGGTTGCAGTTAGATGGTGCGCTCAAAATACCTAAATAACTTCAAAACTTAAAGATTTAGGTATAGGGAAACCTCATACAGTTTGAAAGACAATTAAATTTGCTGCACGA
>JAFFZR010023888.1:0-24206 GCA_018397195.1 Lethrus apterus | reverse complement strand
AAATATTCGTACCCCTTCTTGGTGTTGCAATTTCCATGTCATTTAGCATAGGTATATTGAAACTGAGGTTCGAATAATAACGACTGAAAAATATTACTTTTACACAAATGTAGTAATTTTTATTTTTTATAAATTCTTGGTTGCAAATGAGTCGAAGAGTATATTTATATATTTTATTACGTTGTCGGTGTCGATAAATATTTTTGTTTTATATAGTCTTTTATTTTTTAGATGCTCAAAAACAAACTGCAGGATTTTAGTTTTAGTTAGAAATTATTTGGAGAGATAGTCAAGTAATAAACAAAAGAAATTTTTTTTATGTGTGTGTATGGTGCTAGCCCAAATTTACAATTCAGTTAATAAATAAAATATGGCTCCAAACACTACACAATTAATTCCTTCAAAAAAAGTACTCACAAGTTACTCCAAAAACTGATAAACGCAATACTCTTAAATTCTTGGCGATTTATTTTCCTCGTCATTCGGCATTTCTGAAAACCATTTATAGAAATTGATTCATTCTGAATGTTTCACGATTTTATTGTGACCCACGCATTTTCTTTGTGATAAATTATGTAAACTATTACAATTAATTTATATTTAAAGCTCTAACGTGGTGAGTATTTTAAGGCAAACTTCTTTATACAGGCTGGGCTTAAAGTATGGAATATTTTTAAAAAAAGCGAACTCAAGCGGTTTTTTAAAAAACGCTAAAACAGGTCGATTTTAGATTTTAAAAATACGCATTAGTATGTGCGATACACCTTCCGACTTTCATTTGTTTTGTAGTTATGACGTCATCACAAAAAAATTTAAATGACGACATACATTTTTTTTAGTGGAATCCGATAGTGATTTTTCTACCCTTTATGACCGTGCAAAAAAATCATAAGGTTGCATAAAAAAAATTCTGAGAAAAATCGAGCTGAACATTATTATTACTATTATTATCATGGTATCTTGATTATTCAATACGCTCCAAAGGTTTTAAGATAAAAACGAAAGGTACTTCAGCAAGAAAGTTACGTACCGTTCATGGTCTGAATTATTTGTTATCTAAGATAATATCAACATGAAATTTACATGCCGGTAAAATATGAATTATTACATAAAATTTACCTACAAAATCGCCGGTGCATTGTGTAAAGACGAATATTATGGAAGCGTAGTCAGCAAATAGAATGGCCCTCTGCAGTCAGTACTAATCTGACTCTTCGGTACATGACACGCTACTTCCTGTCCGAAATGTTTGCATGAGCAAGTCGAGTGCAATACACTCCAGTAGCAAGATCCAGTAGCTTCATCTTTTAAAGGTTCTCTTATAGTTTGACATTAATGGAATCTTAAAGTAATTTTTGAATTAGTTCTATAAATGATTTATTCAAATTATTTAATACTTTGCTCTAATCAAGATTATAACAGAATACATATCTGCAATTCCATTTGGCATCTTTTCGTGAAATCAATAACACTTACTTAAATATTTTTCCTAAAATTAACACATTCTCAAAATTCCAAATATTTTTAAACATGTTTTCTAGATTAGTTAGCATAAAAATAAATTTAAGCCAAATGTTGCAAGCTATGATTTGAATTATGTAACGTGTACTTCTGTCTAAATCGATTATCACTTCTTCCGAATTGACAAACCAAGCTTGCAGTTTAATGAATGCTGATTAATGAATGATTTACAAAGTTTTGTTTATAGAAGAAAAGATTATTCACCGAAGTGAATAAATTATTTTTTTTTTGATTTTTTTGCTTAATTAAATTACCGTTTTAATATTGTGATTTAAACTTCACAAAATTGTGTAAATACCTAATAATATTTTTAATTTACATCAATTTTTCAGGTTTTTATCTGTGAACAGGCTATCGAGAGCAGTTTTTCTTCGCTCAGATTTATGCTCGGTCTTCGTAAATTGTCTACTAAGTTATGTCTAATGTTTGGTTTTTTTTTTTAGGGATGATTTATGGATTTTGCTACACCATACCACACCACTACACCACATCCGTATGTAAGTTTTTTGTTTACTTATTTTAATTTTTAGTAAGTTTTCTGAGAAATTATTAAATATTCGTTTGATAGCTTTTCTATCCAAAAATAACATTTTGAACAGCTCACAATATGATTTCATCGACAATAACTCTACTAAGGATGCCATTTGTAACATAACTATTTGCAGTAATTTGGACAAGAAGCAACTTACAGCAGGAATCTTACTTGTCAAATAATGTAACCACTGATTCTCGACGAACCCCAATACCCAAAGATTCTTTATATAGTATGATTTAATAATATATTTTATGAATTCGCTTCTGAAATGAAATCCAAAATAACTCTCTGGCCAAAAGAATAGGTATATCAAATTTTAAACTTTGAAAATGGTCACAAATATTTATTAATGCTGGTAAATAGTACAAATCCTTTACATATACTCATATTACTCACACCTACCACCACTACTAGCAATGCAATCTCCTGGAAATTTTTGTACAATCCGTATGTGATTATTAAATACATGAATAAAAAAATCATGTGTAATACTTGAAATAGCGTAGTTAGTACCTACGCTTTATTTATTAATTAAAAATAATATATCATTTAGGATTATAGTTACACATTTTTATTTAAATTATGTTGAATAAAAATAAAAAAATAATTATCTATTTAACCTGGGTCGCCTGTGTTATAAATTATGGCTAAGTAAAGAAATAAAACTTGACATTACACAGAAATTACAGGATGCATCAAATTTGATTTTTGTCTTAAATCCAGCTTTTAAACGAATATCTACAATATATTGTCTTTAAAAAATTTTAGGAATGAAAGGAAATGTTTTTAGATAAATATTTTTTATTTTTTTTTTTATTAAATAACAGTAGTTACTATAAAAACTATAACCTACAAAAGTTTTAATGTTAACTGAATCATTTGTTTGAATCTGGTTGATGCAAAAAACGAAATTACAGTTTTTATAGACAGGGTTTTAAATTTAATAAAAAATGGGCAAGTACAAATCCGTTTAGGGAATGCAGGAATGGCAAGCATGTGTAACTCGATGTGTCTTGAATGGACAGTTCCACGTCGACGGAGAATCTTGTCAGAGATAAACGAGCTCCACTCATCACTCAAGACCTGACAAATTACATTGGTGCCTCTGTTCCATGTTATAACTGAAGAGCTATAAAAAATGTGTGCATTTGTAGAATGTCTACTTTAGACAAAGCACTACCGTTAGGAAAATTGTTTCTATTGACCCTTAATAAACAAGAAATAAATAATGAATTTTGAAGTTAAAAATATTATTATTATTGTTAGGTTACAAAAAATTATATGTCGGTTATTTATGTTTATGGCATAAAACGATTATTAGGTGAAAGAATCGTCATAAAATTCACGGTTTCGAAGCGTATAAACTTACAGCAAAAGTATTTGAGAAATTTTATTAAAAAGATTTGTCACGTAAGCAGTTCTGAGTCATATTCCAACAGAAATGAATTTGGTTTATAGCAAAAAAGCTATTATCTTTTATTATCAAACGTCGAAGGTGGATATAAAATTTCATTAATGATCGTGCATTCTTTTATTCAACCTATGATATACACATTTTTATTTACAGTCTTATTTGCAGTCTTTTAGTATATAATATTGTAATTCACATACAGTGTGTTGCGAAATTATGGAACAAGGAAATCTTCCGTTAATTGGTTCATAATATTGAATAATGAAAATTATGAATAATTTGTAAATAAATTGACTCTTGTATCTTCATTGTACTACATTGGAACCCGTACATATAGTATGTCATTTGTATAACGAATTTAGAACATCCTTCGGTCGTTCTTCCGACGGCATAAATTATTATGTAGTTATTCTTTACTTTTACCATTTACATTTTACATAAAATTCTCTGTTGGACATACAAGAAATCACATAGCAACGCAGTATGCCTAATAAGGGCTCATCAATAATTATTCTCGTTTGAGAAAAAAAGAATGGTAGTTTATTACTTGATAAACCAAACTTTACAATCCCTAGCCCTTATTGTGGCTTTACAATCTTTACAGAATGAAACATTTTCGGTGCCTTCATCTCATCTCATCTTTAGTTTTTACCTACAACATATATGTGGTTTGTCATTTTCGGGATAGACAACCGTTTAGCTGAAACTTTCAAATATTTTTATTATTTTACATCATAGAGAAAAATTCTATTAAAATTTAAATTCTTCAAAGTTTTACTAGTACAATTACAATAAAAGTTCCTATAGGTACATACTTACTGAAATACGACTATTAATTTAGTGTTGGGGTTTATTTTCAAAATTATGGTAGTTACATTCACAAAAGAAATGGAAAGAATTTTGTACGGTAGCCAAAGAAAAATATAGGGAATGCTAAGAAGGAACAAATTGGAAATAAAATATACCACACAGACTAACAAAATTTCAGTAGAAGAGTGCAAAACGTATTTTGAAAACTTATACGGCATGGAAGAAGAAAGAGTGGAACAAATATCTGAAAATGATGAGGAACACAATTTTGACATAAATGCTACACTGTTCAGTAACATAACTGAACAAAGGAAAATACCCAATGAGTGGAAAACTAGCACAACAATCCCCATGTTTAAAAAAGGTCAAAAACTACCGGGGCATTACACTACGAAATAGTATAGTCAAAACCTTCACCAAATTGTTACTTGAGGAAATGAGTAAAACCATTCAACTAAGAGAGGAAACAAGGTTTTCGGATGAATCACTCGAATGTGGATGCAATCTTCATCGTAAAACAAATAATAAAAAAATCGATAGAATTCGACAGACCTGCCTATATCTGCTTTGTGTATATGACGAAAGCGTTTGACCGAATACGCCTTTTAGATGCTATTAAAATTCTGAAAGAAAAAAGGGTTAGTCACATTTGATCCAATTAATCGCAGACGTGAACCAACAATGCAGAACCAATATAAGAGTAGAACAGTTGATAACTGAAGAAATACAAATATACAGAGGAATTAGGCAAGGAGATTCCCTCATCCCATTTTTTTTTTTTTTTTTAATATAGTGATGGATAATATTATAAAAAAACTACACAGAACACTAGGCTACAAAATGGAGGGAACCTATTTCCATATATTGTGCTATGCGAAAGACGCGGTGCTTATTGCGGAATCGGAAAATAATCTACAACGATTGCTTCACATCTTCAACCAAGCAGCCAATATATCAAAATGTTAATTAAAATCAATAAAACCAAATATATTGTAACTGTTAACGAAAGATGAAAACCTGCGAAAAGAAGTAAAAGCACAGATGATGAAAGCTGTCCACATTTCAGGCTGCTTAAGAGGTACAATATTGAGAAACAAATATCTAAACGTTGAAAGCAAAACGATGATATATAAAAAACGCCAGTTAGATCTATACTAACCTACGCAGCGGAGACAAGATCAGACACCACCACGACCATGCAAATGATGTCAACGGTAGAAATGAAACCAATAAGAAACATCCAAGGAAATACATTGATAGAGTAAGAAACAAATACCTTAAAGAACAAGTGGAATCCAAAATGTGGCTAAATGGGTTAGAACAAGAAGAAGATTAAGGAACAGAATAGAATAGATTGGCGAAGAATGCAAAAAACAATACAGCAGTAGGAAGAAGAACACGAGGAAAAATGGAAACGATGGAAAGAGTGCTGGACATCACGTCGTCGGGAGAGGCTTTGTTGGATTAAAAAGGTGATTGCCTACTATATTGGAAATCATATCGAGAGAAGAAGAAGAAGACATTCAAAATAATCTTAAAAAAGGAACAAACCAATGATTTTTTAGTACAACTTTCGTATAAAGAATTTGTCTCCATAATGTGAAATAACAAAATTATTTGAATAAAGATAATATTAAAGAAATCATTTTCACCTTTTTTATTTAAACAGTAGCCAGTCAGCACTACAAATTACTTACTACAAATGAATTGTGGGTATAAGGTTAATCATTTATTGGTCAATGCCGATTAAAACCTATATGTGAGTATTGAAAATGATCCGTTTTCTATTACTAAAACTAGAGTATTAATATATAACAATAAGTTTGACTATGGTAGCTGCTGCCTAATAAAATATTTGCATTGATTTATAATTTTACATTTGATAAAATCAAGTATTTTGTTACGGGATTTTTTGCTTTAGTTATTTTCGCCGTCAAGGGGGACTTTTGTATTCCTTGACCGGGAACCTCCGGGTGGTAAGAGTCCGCCAAAGGAGTGAGGATTTCATTTTGTATCCCTTCGTTTGAATTCTCTTTAGTTTTGGTTTTTCTTTTTTTTTGTAAAGAATAGTTTTTAGTTTTGTTTAGGATTGGTATTCTTTAGTTTTGATAATTTGCGCTTAATTATTGTGTTGCGTTTGGTTTTGTACTTGGACTTAACCGATTTTGACATTGTTTTCTTCATCGAATCCCAGCAATTTTTTTTGCTTCTTTATAACAATAGATTCATTTTGTTTCTGGGTTTCGGCTGTGTCTTTAAAGTTTTGGTTTTGTTTAACATTTTTCTTATTGTAGGAAGCTGGATGAGTGTTTGTATCCGGATATGAATAATGATGGACTATTGTACGGCGTTTGGTGGACCTCTTTACTTTTCGTTGTCTGTGGAATAGATTGTTTTGTTGTTTTGGCATTGCCGCAGTCTACAGTCCCCACCCTATCTTTCTTCTTCTTTCATTTCCTTGCTATTTTTATTTCTACTCTTCTTCTCTTCGTTTATCAAATGATCGGGTATGAAATTATCGAATGAATGGTTGCATTCTGAAATTGGAATTGCTTCACTAATTTCAAGGTTATCCTACCTTTAATTGAAAAAAAAGGCTCATTAATTAAAAACAAAAAAAAGTGCATGCTTGTGGGTGTGTGAATGCCGAATTTTCAAACAAATTGTTTGAAAATTATTTACTGTTATACCAATGTGCATAAGACTCCTTTTGAAATTTTTGGAATATCTTACACGACTGCCTTAGCTTGCAAGAAGTCATTTCAAACAATTATTTATAGTTTTTAATATGTAACATTATGAATATAAATAATATAATATTTATTATATTTTGCAAACAGCAACGGTTGTGTACAATATTAGTAACCTAATTAAAACAGATTAAGAGCCCAAATAAATTACATTCTCTCTAAGTTCATATTACATTCACTCCGATGAATTCATTCTTCGAAAGTGTCTACTAGATTTATTATTATTAATGCGTTATTAAAGCTTCTGTTCTTGGCAAAAGGATTTATGGCAATGTGTCCTAAATTTCTGTTACTTATAGCTGGCAGAAGTGCCGATTAAAAGGTTATAGAAATAAAATTTTATTAATAATAAATTCCTCATACATAAATTTTAGCTCAACTTTCTATAAGTAAAGTGATTTATTATTAATTAATAATAAATCACTGATATAAAATGTGGCTTTATCATAAATTGTTCTTGTTGTTTGGTATATTTTGTGTCCTTTAAATATTAGAGTGTAGCAATCCATTCAGAGTGCACGTTAGCTCATTAACGCAATTTTCTACTTCTTCAAGTGTTTTCTCCACTCACGTGGCGTATTTAAAATTAGGTCCTTGATTGACGTTCTCCTTGAATTGCAAGATTCTTAACAAACAACTAATTCCCAAGTATTAAGGAAACTTACTTTGATCTTTCTCTTTAATATTTCATTCCTTATTACACGGATAACAGAAACGTGGCTGAATTTTTAATTTTCTAATTTTCCGTAAAGAAATATGAATTTATTCTTTTTCAATACGAATTTATTCAGGCGGGACAGTTTTATGCAGAGGGTATACAAAATCTCGTCCCACGTACGCTATGAAAAATGTTTAACTCTAGGTGGAAACTTTTGTGGAAAAATAAGTCAATATTTGTAGTATATAAAAATAAATAATTGTTGTTAATTTGATAAATAGTTTTTGTATAAAAGCAAAACGGGTACTAGTATCTGGATGCGCCACGTACAGCATACAATGGCCCGGATATACTGTCAATTATATCACCCATTATTTTTATCCTGATCTTCTTCATCCTCATCTCGTCAAGAATTAGAAAGACTTGTCTACTTTCCGTGTTGGTTTTAATGCCTCATCTGTTTTTGGAACCGTCTGTAAAAATGTTTATGTCCGGTTCATTTTATTTGTTCCAAATGTATCAATGTGATAGTGTCGTGTGAAATTGAATTTCATTGGGAGAGGGTCTACTCTCGCACCCAGTGGATGTGTCCTCATCTGGACATCTACTAGGACAACAGTGTGCCTGCCCCTCGAATTCCAGGTACCTCCACCCCACAGTCTCAAAGCCGAACACAGAGTCGCCTTCTCTACGTACAAATCGATAGGCGGTAAGCAAAGGATCGCCTCCATGGCCACAGTTAAAGTAGATTTGAGCAATTTCATTTTTACGTCTGATCCTGGTCCACCAGACGAGTGCAGCATAGCATAGAACAGGTCTAATGACCGTAATGTATGGCCAGAGGAGGATCCTCGGACTCAGGCCCCAGGATCTACCCATGCACCGCCTTGCGGCATTGCCAGAAGGCCGCAAATGCTTTATTTACTTCACCCTCTACGTGACTTTTCCACGTTAATTTCTTGTCAAGTACAACCCCAGATACTTGATTTCTATAGGTAGAGTAAGTTGGGTTTCTTTTGTCGTGGGTAGGATCATAGTTCCCAGCTGCCTTCACCATGAGAGAGCGTTCTGTGCACCATTTATCAACTTTGAGCACTGCGCTCTGCATTAAATTGCACAGTGCACTTTCATGTTTTCCTATAACCAGGACGATTCACTAGTCCGCCATATTAGTGGGGATATTGCCTGCCGCAAGGTGGAGCCCCTTCTGTCCTACAACCCCTTACAGTGAATCTCCTACACTTACTTGTATCGGCCTGCACTCCCGGATATGTCAGATCAGCTAGCTCAACGTGGGGATCACGCCATAATCCTCTAATAATATTAATCCTTACAATCCTATTCTTGTGAAATTCCTGAAAAATTCTTATTTAGGTATAGTCCGATAAAGAAGCATTAAAATCACCACGTTCATTTTTTTTTTCGTGTAGACAACATATGTTTGATGTTTACACTTTTTGTTTTTGCTTTTTTTAAACGCAACCTACTTCAATTTAAATTTTATATATGCAGTTATTTATAACAACTTGAGTTTTTGTTGGATAAAACAGATATTTTGTAAGTGCTTTCAATACGCTTTGAATTTAAATCCGGAGAGACAACAGCCGAAGGGAACCAGTCTCAAAAACCTCGACAATTTGAAAGAACACGGTGCACGATTTCTGTGCCCCTAGGGAGAAATAGGGAAATATGGCTGGCGTCTTGTAGCAAATTGAAGTGACAATCCGACTGGATGAAAAAAAAAATAATAATTTTAACAAACAAATATTTTGTACTACCTGGTTAATGCAATTAAATATCAAGAAAATGAATACTATCAAAATGATCGGCATAGTGTGGACAGACGAGACCCCTGTACAGACAACAGTATTTTCATATAACTGGCAATTACCATCACTGATAAAATTGTTCAAGCCACAATCAATGTGGCGCCCTAAATAGGAAAAGTCTTGCTCCTCGCTGCGTGGTAGAAATATTTTGTTTCATTGTAACTACCATCCCATAAAATTTTTGTAAAATTTATTTATTTAATGCAAAAAGCACACAAAATAGGGTTGAGTACATAAACGAAAATTACAATAACTCTTAAATGTTATATTAGTTTATGTTGCTTACACCTTGCCATACATTTATTTACAATCCAAATGCAAAGCACATTTAAACAAATTTGACAATCTTCATAAGATAACCAACTAATCCTTACAGTGATAAACGTGTACACACCTATTAGTTTAATGGGCAAATGAATTATTTCTTTTTATTTATGTTCTTTTTATTACCTATCTTTGTTTCTTTCTACATTTTTACGTTACTTTTTGATCTTTGATTTATTTGAAACTTGACTGAACAAGATCCTTTTTTATATCGAGATCCTATATTTATGTTTGTATATACTTCTAGAATATAAATAAAATATTTATCAATAAAAGCTTATACAGACTTTATTTTGTATTGTATTTTGTATTTTTTTTAATATTTCAAGAAGAGACTATTGACAGAGAGACAAAAAACTAAAACACAAGAGATAAAAATGTCCCTGAGAAGAGTTAGATGGGTAAAAATATAGACAGAATGAGAAATACTCAAATCAGAGAAGAGACTAGACCACTACGAAGAATATCAGGAATAGAAAGATAGAAAGGCGCAGACAAATTTGACATAATTATTAGAGATGAAGAGAATATAATAGAAATTTTCTCTAAATTAAACTCTTAAGGTGAATGACATCACAATAATTACCCTCGAATTAGAAGCACACTGTATATGTATCAAATTCAAAATGATATGTTTCAGCAACTGGGGTCAAAATTGACGTAATTTTGGAAAATACAAAAATTTGAAAGTTGCAAAATGTGAAATGTGCTCTACAAAAATAAATCAATGTAAAAAACAAACGTGAATAAGATATAAAATTGAAGTTAATTTATCTTGAATACTGTGTTGAGGTAAGGAGAGAGGAAGGAAAAGTGATAATGATGCCCGTTAGAAGAAATTAGAAAAGACAAAGAACAGCACAGGATATGGGTTGGTGGAAACATAAAACTTTTGGATAAAATAACAGGTAACGTACTTGGTGAACAGGGGATTAAAGGTAAGTAAATATGATAGTATGAATTGAGAAAAAGAAAAATATATAGAATAAGAATATATAAAGCATGGAGAATAAAGGAGAATTGGGATTAAAAGAAAATTGTAAAACGAAATTAAATACTAAGCGAGTCTGTTAAGGAATAAATAACGTGTGTAGTACTTTTTATTTTTATTTATTTTATTTAACCCTTTCTGCTCTGCCACCTCAACAGGTCGAACCGAATTACAGAGTGTGGTCTTTGGGTTGCGGCCACGACCGACTTACAGTTGTTAGAAACCATTTCAGCTTATGCAGCAAGGTTTAGGGAAACGTGGAAAACCTAATCAGAATGGTCGGTCGGAAGGCCAACTCTAAGTTAGAGACATTGTTAACTTCACCTCTGAAATAAAATTCCAATGTCTGTAACTAAAATTTGAACTTTAGACCTTGAAATTACTGACAAACTGACTCAGACACTATACCATTTTACAGATTGATCGCGAAGAAGCCTTTGGTCGGTGTACCATAATGTCGGCCAATAAAAAGAATTCAGACACCTTTGAGCAAAATTTTTTGTAACCATATTTTTTATCTACCATAACGCTTATTTTATTTTGAGCAATATGTCCAGCAAGTTATGCTCATTATTTCATGTTACAACAAAAATTATCTAGGTCATATATTAATTAATAAATGTGACATTTTACAACAGCTTTTATTTATTTTATCGAGAAAATTGTGTTTCGCATGGTAACGGCTGTATGTGTTAATTATTTCGATAATCTTCTCAATAATTATTTGACAGTCTTCTCAATTGATCGTCCACGTACTTTGGACAAATTTTCCTTTTTCTATCTTTTAAATCGCCGTATTCATAGTAGATTTCTTCATCACGTTTGATATATCTTTGAAATTCTGTGAGGATATCAGGCACAGAAATATTGCAAATGAAATAATCTCAGAAGTTCTACTGAATTGATATATTACAAAGTTTTTGTTTCCAATGGTAAATGTACTAATTTGCAATAAATGACTCATTTTCTAAAATGTATTAATTACAGCTCCCAGAATATAAATATAAAATATTAATTAATGTAAAATTCACATCAAAATATATGTTAGTTGAGGATACATTAATTAACATCGTTTAGAAACAACCATCTTTGGGCTAAAATTTAAAATTACTTTAATCAAAATGATTAAAATGTTTATCGTAATACATAAATTTCCAGTAAATAACATAAAATATCCCATATTTCTTAGATACTAATATGTTTTCACAGAAATTATATTTTATGGATTTCAGAAAAACTCTCCGAAATGGTAGTAACACTTTTGCATTTAAAAAATGTCAAATAAATTTCACACTTTTGAAATTTTATTCTGTTTATTTTAACAAGCTTTATGTAGGCAGTCCAATAAAGGGAGCTTTGGCGGCGCGAGTATAAATAACTGATAACACTCTAGGAATTCAATTTCCTTGAATAATTTGTGTGCACAATCCAAAAGTAAACTAACTCGCAAAATTATGAGAAAAATTTATGGCTAGCTGATAATGGGTTTCCTGAATCAATATAGCACAATTACTTTTGACATATAAAGGATTTAGCGCGGCATGCAAAATTATTTTGAATGTGTTTTAATTTGGGGATATATTTATTATCATTTCATATTATTGAGTCATCCAATTTGTCCAATTCTTTCACATTTTTGTAACCGATTTTTTAGTTTGTTTATTTTTCTTTATCAATTTTTAATTTTTACGAGAACCACAACAATTTCCATTTCAAAATTGTCATTAAACACTGTATATTTCTGCTTTATTATGTTAGTATATAGAAAATAAAAAAAATAGGGGTGTAAATCTATCGACGCAGAGGGCCTAAAATTGTATGGGAAGCAGGATGGTCGGCAACAGAGATCGAAAGAAAATCAAGTGAGGGGGAGGATTAGGTGAATAAGGTGTTGCCTAAATCGAAAAAAGTGGGAGAGGTAAAAAAGATATGGGCAGGATATTACAGGAAACCATATTATCGCGGGAGCAAAAGAAGAGGGATGGAGAAGGGCTTGATAGCGAGGTTTAGATTAGGGAAAGGGGAGCGAGCCAGTTGGTTTCTGCGTAGAAGTGAGGGACATATGGGAAGATTGGGCATAAAAGTTTAAGGAAGGACATACCAAGAAAGAGTAAAGAGTGGAAGACGATGTTATGGAGAAATAGGTGAAGAATTAGGAATAGAGAAAGTGATGAAGGAGAAATTGTAGCAGAGGAAAGGTTATTTTTTTTTATTTACAATAAATCTGCAATCAGAATCAAATGTATTCTATAAGCTAATTTCTTAGTGTAGAACTCTTCTCTGTAAGTTCATCAGTGGTAGGATAAGGACTCTTCCTGTAAATGGACCTCAATATTTCATTATTTCGTTTGAGATCTATGGGGAGGCTTCTTTTCAGTCGTCTATCTTTTTGTGGTTCTAGTAATCTAGTAATCTAGTAATCGTTCATAATGTGTGCTGCTAATAAGTCTGCATACTCTTTATTGCTCCTTGCCCAGGGTCCTGAGGTGGGTTACTTGGAATGATTTATTTGTGGTTTTGATTGGTCTCCATACAGAATTGTCAAATCGGTTGAGTTTTGAATTTACTCATGGAGAGAGGCAGCTTGGCATTCCCTTAGTTTCTTTTTTAATTTGTTGGTTAATCGATTGTATTCAGTTTTTTCTATTGGACTATGACTTTGATGGTATTTTCTTCGGGCTTTTATTTTTTCAGGTGTTTAATTTCAAATGGTATATTGATAGTTTTCACACCTATATTTGGAGGACGTATAGCTAGTTTGGCAGCTTCTTTAATTGCACGAATTAGTTTCTCCATACAATCTTCAAGTTCCTTTGTGGTTTTTAGGCTAATTTTTAACTTCAAATTATTATCAATTGTATTTCAGTATAATTCCCCAGGGTCTTGAATGGACCCTGGGTATTTTATTAATACTTTTCGGTGCGTTACTGATTGTGACAATAACTGGAGTGTGATCCGGCGAAAGATCATAGTTAGACTACTCCCATATATGAACTTGACACTCCAGAAGTAATGAAGAAATGTAGCAGATCTTTACTGGATCCGTTGGCCTGTAGATTGGAAAACCTGTTGATAGGAAATTATAATAGTTTTCCTGTATAACTTTTGCAAGTTCTCTGCCTTTATTTGTAGTGATTCGTGAGCCCCATAAAGTATTTTTTTTACCTCAACAATAAATTTGGGTCCAAGAAAAGCATATAGAAGGAAAGAAGCAGGAACAACTGTAGTAGAGGTAGGTAGATGATATATGATATAAATATAGAATTCGTAGAGAATCAACCCTTTTTATGGAATTTTGTACTGTCACAGGTAGGATTTCAACTGTTAAAAAACGGCATTTTATGGAAATAATTGTTAAAACATTCGTCTAGTCAAAATTACTTATAATTTCTAATTTTTACTTAAAATTTTTTGAATCAGTTTATTAAACAAAAAATTTCCATAAATCAATTTAAGAAGAATTATTTTGCCACCTATCAACATTAAATTACTTTTCTTTGTTAAAGAAAGTTACATATTGTAATTTTAACGTTAAGCGAGAAATAGCGTGTCAAGTATATCCGTTGCTCCACAACTCCATTTAAATGGAAATGATGGCAGATGGTCTACATCCAACAGTAATAGTGCACATTAGTCACTTAAATTACTAGTATGATAATAGAACTTAAACGACAACAATGCGATGTTAATTCAACTTGAGTGATCTTTCAAATTGCATAAACTGTGAACTATCAAGGAAAATGTTTCAGAAAATTTATATAGAGTGGAAAAGACAATTTTACAAAATTCAAATAAAGTGGAAAAGACAATTTTAAAAAATTCAAATCTAAGTGAGTAATTTTTATTGTACTTTATCTGAAAATACTTTGGCATAAATAAATTATAAAAGTTCACAAAATATTCGTGTGCAAAGATTACCACTAATCTCTACTTGAAAAATAAAGTGCAACGTTTTTACGTTGAATTCGGAAATGTCATTGTTTCACCTGTCTAAACTGCAAACAAAAATTCCCGAGAGTCATCTCTAAAATTAAATAAACTTCCTGTTCAACCACTCGTGACGAATTTTATTTCACTTACTACATAACGTAAAACAAGATGTTAGGTACTTCTTTCTGACAGAGCTTTGTACAAATCTTTATAACACAACCTTATAACCTTATAACTTATAACGTTAAAACAACAAAAGCATATTTTTAATGCGCGTCGTTAAAGCTGCAAAATATGACTGTGAATGAATGTATGAAATTTGACAACATTTAAAAAATTTACGCAGTTTTAAATGATACACTGACTCAGTTTTTCTAGGGACTCATATATTTCTATCCATTTTTGAATAATGAAATTTCTGAAGTCATATAAACGACCTTTTGAAAAATATCCACTTAAAACTTTTTAAAATGTACTGCCGTCATTGATTAAAAAGATATCCTTTGTTCTGCAGGCCTGTGTTTCAAACTACATTACCAAAGTACAAGCACAATGCATTAGTACATTTCTTCTTGAAGGATTGTCTAAATATCACAATTTTATACATGTTTAATTTTCAAATTTAATAATAGGCATGTGTACAGTGTAAATAAGTTACAAATGTTCACTTCCACATGTTCGAAATAGTTCACAAATACACGGAACACAGAAAACGAAAAAAAAATTGTTTCAAAGGTCTGTTTTTGCGTCACACATATTGCATCCGGAACCTAGTGTCGCTTGAATAAATAACATTCGAAACTGTCCTATAAGTGAAAAGGGAATAAATTTAAACTCTTCAACTAGTGGAAACTAATATAAAACAAAAACTTAGGCAATACCCTACTTGTCGAGATTTATATGTTAGCAGTTGTTGTGTCCATAAATAAAACATTATCTACCTACTGAGTTTTGGAGTTAAAGTTTTACTTGATAAAAACTTAACACCAACATTTAAGAAGAATAAATTATTCCCATTTGCTTTGCATAAAACATAAAAATATAATAACTGTTTTAGTGATAGTTCTATTCTGTGTATGAAATATATGTAATTAATAATATCAACTCCTGTTCGAAATTATCGTATTATTATTCAAAATTGACAAATATGACAAATAGTGCAATTATTATTCAAAATTAATTTATATAATGGAAAAGCAGGTAATTAGATAATAAGGTATTAATTTTAAATTATTGGAAATTCAATAATAAAAAGAATAAACAAAATTCACAAAAACTCGCAAAGAAACAAAAATTCATTCAAAACTGCAAATAAACAAAAACTCAAATTTAGATAAAATTAATAGCGTGTGACACAGCCTCTAGCTCTACGTTAATCGTATTAAACTTATTATAAAGTTTTGGACACTTTCTTGGGGAATGTTCTAAGAGGCCCACTTGTTCCAGTTCTTGAAGATTTCTATGCAGACGCCTAACTAATCTTTTCAGAGCATCCCAAAGATCAATCGGATTCAAGTTCGGGCTTCGCGACGGCCACTACACCACCGGTTTTGCAATATGCGGTCGAGCATTTTCTTGCATGAAAATGAAATGATTCCTTATAAATGGCGCAAAAGGCATGACATGGTCCTGAATAATGTTTTCCGAATATAAATGAGCAGTTATTCTCGTCTGATGAATAGGGACTAGCAAATTTCTCCCCAGAACCTCTCCTTGGAGTTGTACTACAGACAGAAAATCTTTCTCCAGGTAGTCGCCATATACTTTCACAAGCATCTGGTGATGTCAAACTTACCCTGGTTTCATCAGTAAACAAAGCCGCTTCCAGTCGGCGACAGTCTAATTTGCATGATTTATAATAAATCTAGTCATGCTTGTGTGCTGCGATGAGTAGTGGTGTAATTGGCTTCATAGTAATCAATCTTACTTCCTTTAGTCTTCTTCTAACAGTTAAAGTGGTAATCCTATCATTTCTAATTGTTTAGAGTTCATTACTAAGTTTCCATACTTGTGCATGCATCCCTTGGACTTTCCTTCTATTCTCAAAATGTATCCTTGCAAATGGCATTTTCCGATCCATTTTTCGATTCCACGAACTAGAAAAAATGTACCATTTCTTGGGACATTTTTTTTTCTAATCGCTTATCTCTTCTTATTAATGTCGTCTTCAGTACCTTATTTTATCCATCTATTTGTCATTCATTCATTCCTTTCACTCAAATGCTACCAAAACTCTTCCTCCTTCATTTCAAGTTAAGTATATCACTACACTTGAAGAATTCCTACCGTCGCAATTTTTGCTAGTGTAAACCTTGCTAAGGTCTATATAAATATATAATTTTGGAGTTTTCTTTATTTTCGCCGGTTGAGTTTATTTAATTTGCCTAAGTGCTTAAATTTAGGCAGACCAAACTTTGCCTTTAACTGTACCTACCTCGCTGAAAATCCCAAACAAGAAAAAAAAAATTAAATAAATATACAGTGTGTCCCAGATCGAGTGGGATTGCATGGGTAACTTTCTTATCAATGAAGATGGAAATTTGGTTAAATGGGCAATGTTTTCCAGTTTTATATGCTGATTTAAAATGTTTGAAAAAGTTCAAAATGTCGAACCCTTCAGAAGTTATTTTAAAAAAATTGAAAACTGTCATTTTCTTTTATGTCAAAGTAAGTATAAGAGATACGAAAAAAAGTTTTATATGAAAGTCACTGTATTCGATGAAACCTATTTAAAATTGGTGTCGAACAAAAATTCAAGATGGCTGCTCTTGTGGTACTAGTACCAACTTCCTGAAGTTAAATGAGCGCCATATTGGATTTTTAGGTTACTGAATAGAATAGAATAGAATTTCAACGACTTAAGATAACGTATGATTGAATATAAAATACCAGTGAAATTGTTTTTACATTTTAATCAAGTAGGCTTACATGGATCCAAACAAATTTTATTTAAGAAAACAAAACTTAATTCTAATAATCACATGAAATGTTCAAAATGCTGGCCATTCGTAGCTAAACATAGTTGACACCGTTTGACGACACTTCGTATTACTTTACGCAACGTATTTCGATTAATACTAGCACTGCTTCCCGCAGTTCCTGAACATTATTGTAGCTGTATTTACTTCCATATACCTACTTTATACTTTAACTTAGGTACCCGACAGAAAAAATTCAAGAAGCGTTAGATCAGCTGATCTGGCTGGCCATCGAACATTAGTATTGGTGGCAATAACCTTATTGTCAAATCGGTGAATTAAATAATCTACCACGTTTCATGAATTGTTGTTTTTCATAGCTACTTACCTACTTGATTATGCTTTTAAAAAGTAATATCACTATGTTTTTTGTAGTTCAAGAACTTAATAGGTACTTAATACTGAATTAACATGTTGCTAAGTATTATAGGAATTACATATAAAAGTTTTCTAAAATAAATTTCACCTAATTTGTTTGGTTCCATGTAAGCCTACTTGATTAAAATGCAAAAACAATTAATTTTGCTAGTATTTTTTATTCAATGATACGTTATCTTACATCGTTGAATAGAGAATAAAAAATTCTATTCAGTAACCTAAAAATCCAATATTCTTTTTTTTTATTTCCTATTTTAGTTTTACTATGTATCTATTTAGACATTCAGTAAAAATCAATGACTATAGAAACAAACATGCGAGCTTTATGCCCTTTGGCTCAAGCTCATTATATTTAACTGCCAGTTGATCTGACCTATTTGCTGGCTTATGCTACTACAGTTCCTTGGGAACATTGACCTGACCTTACTTAAACTACTTAAAACTTAAAAACTAGGTAAATCTGACCGTTAAGTCCGAGGGTTTAAACCTTTTCAATCTGCGAACTTCACCACTGTTGTCCAGTAGGTTCACTGAAATCCAATATGGCGCCCATTTAACTTAAGGAAGTTGCTACGAGTACCACAAAAGTAGCCATCTTGAATTTTTGTTCGTTTCAAACAGATTTTAAATCAGCACATAAAATTGGAAAACTTTGCCGATTTAACCAAATTTCCATCTTCATTGATAAGAAAGTTACACATGCAATTCCACTCGATATGGGACATATTGTATAATAGTGTTACATAAATATTAATATATATATATAGTAATACATAAAGCATTCTTATCTGATTTATTACCTAAAAATGACACACTGTGCACACTCCATATATGCGGTTTCCAAGTAAATTTATTTTTTAGGTGTGGTCCCAGGAACTTTTCTGTGGCGAATTCCCGAGATTAGAAATTCGAATTATTTTAGTTTTCTCCGTACTGATTTCAAGTTACTAAAAAACGGAGCATTGTTTTGTATTCTTGATGGTATCCTATGTTTTGTAATCAAGTTATTTTTTCATTTCCGCTTTGATAATAATTATTATATGCATTATCGTTTGAATAACCATTTTGTTTTTTAGTAACTGCGTTTGTTTTCGCATGATATAATAGGCCTACAAAAAGAAAACTGTCTACAATTTTAAAAATTAGTTTCGTGATTTCTATTATACAGAGTGGCTCACAGAAAACGAAACATGTTTACAGGTATTTAGACGCTTTAAAAAGAAAAACGCTCAGACTGGTCAATTTTCTTTGGAAAGTTATAGCTATTTGCAGTCACCTAGTTGGAACCCTAAAAGGGGGTGAAGTCTACCCTAAAATTTTTAAATGGAAATCGGTATTTACAAACCTATCATTTGAAATAACAATCGATAGTCTTGTCAGAAGTATTTGAATTTTTGAATTCTGATCATTACTTCCCGAGTTAGTGAGCTCCGAATATACCATTTTTTAAAAAATTTTTTTTACCTATTCTAATTTTCTTTTGTCACCATGGAGATCAACAACGTTTTTAACCTAAAGTGAAACGAAACTCATCATGGTTTCTTCGATTGCATAAAGAGTTCCAAAGAAAAAAGCAATTAGCTTTTTTCTTTGGAAACAATAAATGTGCGACTAGGACAGCCGAGTTGTTTAACCAGCAACATACAGATAAGCATGTCAAACGAAAATACGTCTTGCAGTTAGTAAGAAAGTTTCGAGAAACCGGGTCTATAACTAATAAAAAACGAAGTGCTCCAAACCAAGTAAGAACTGAAGAAGTAGAAGTAGCGGTTCTGGGACACGTTACTGTCAATCCGGCGACCAGCCCAAGACAATTGGCTGCTGAATCGGCTATACCGCACCACTATTCAACGAGTTTTAAAACACTACAAGTTCCATCCCTACAAAATTATGTTGTTACACGAAATAAACGAAGATGATTTTGATCGCCACACGCAGTTTTGTAAAATCATAAGTGAACGGGCTATTGATAATCCAAATTTTCTTTTTAATATTTGTGTTTCAGACGAAAGCTATTTTTACCTAAATGGTAGAGTCAATCGTCATAATTGTCGCTATTTGTCAGATTCTAATCCAAAGATTTTTAACGAAGTACATTCCCAACATCCCCAAAAGTAAAATGTTTGGGCTGGCATTTTGGTGACCGTATCCTTGGTTCATTGTTCTTACCTCATAATTTGTCAGAAACGGTGTACTTAGAATTATTAGGAGATACTATTGTGTCAATGTTAACTGATATTATTGAGAATAATGAGCATTACCTGGGAAACCAACTGGTATTCCAACGGGATGGGGCTCCTGCGCATTATACACTGCCTGGATGAGTGGTTTCTGAATCAATGGACTGGAAGCAGAGGTCCAATTGAATGGCCTCCACGATCCCCAGATTTGACTCCTTTAATTATTTTTGGTTATTTAAAAAATAAAGTCTATGATGTTCTAAAGTCCGTCAGTTTCTTTAGAAGATCTACGACAACGTATCCTTAACGAATGCCGTCAAATCACGCCACATATGCTCCAGAATGTCCGCGTACGTTTTGAGCAGAATCTATACTATTGTATGGAAGTTGTTAGTCATAATTTTGAACATTTACTGGCATGTTAGTTCCTAAAATGTCATAAGTGCTATTTCTTTGGAGCGGATGTATTCGAGATGTACTGTTCAGAAATAAATAATTCAAACACTTTTGTAAAACTAATTCAACACCCTTCAAATGGTGCGTCTTTAGATACCCCTTGCTATTTCAAAATTTTTGGCCAAACCCCCACTTCATAGTTGAAAATAGCTAAAACATTTGTTCTTCTTGCAAAAAAAATTCACCTGTTTCAGTATTTTTTAAGAAACTAATCTCCAGGGTGACAAACAAAAATTATAAAAATTTTGAATATTCAGAGCTCACTAACTCGGGAAGTAATTAATGATCAGAATTCAAAATTCAAACACTTCTGTAAAGCCCATCGATTGGGCTTTCAAATGATCTAAATACCAATTGCCTTTAAAAATTTTAAGGTGAACTTCGCCCCCCTTTTAAGGCTGCAATTAGTTGACTACAAATAGCTAAAACATTTGTCTCACTTCAAAGAAAGCGTCTGAATACCTGAAAACACGTCTGTTTCGTTTTCCATTAATTTACATTATACAGAGTGTATAATATTAATTACATTTTTATAAAATTTTTCGAATCCGCTAAAATTTACATGTAAAATCTGAAAATATACAGCCCACGATATTATAATAATTTAATAATGATTAAATTAAATATAATTACCATTAATATCATTGATGCATTTATTTTTCCTAAAATCATACAAATTGTATACTACACGTTAAGATAATGTTACAAAATATGGTGTATGAAATTTAAAATTCAATAAATTAACAAATTTATGCGCCTGAATTTCAGTTCAGCATGGAATGTAATTAACATTAATTCCCGTATTTCGTTTGTCTGCACCAGGCTTAACCAACATAGTAATGGGAATTTGTATTTGCATTGGTATCATCAATATTAAGTGAAGTTCGTAGTTAATTATGTGTGCTATTCGAGAATCTCAAACTTGCGAAAGCAAATAAAATTGTTGGTTTAATCTTCAATTTTTTTTACAGTGCCGATGACTTACAGATCAATATTTTCTATAAATCTAAAATTGTGTAACTATTGGGAACAATGTGAATTTCCAAACGGGAAGAGTGGCGATCAGTAAGTTTTATCCATTATTGTAATGAACTTAAAACTTAAATATTCTAGGAAATTAATGTTTATAGTTATTGGTTGAATATATAATTTTCTTCATTATTATTTTATCTGAAAATAATTAAATATCCTAAATAATAATGAATGTCTTGCAATTGATATTTTTTATTGTGTGATAATTATCATTTTTATGACATGACTAGTTAAAATTACTAAATAACATATGTTGTTTATATTAAAAATGATTTAAAAGATCAGAAGACCTCTAAAAATACGCATATCTAATCAAATGTTAGTAACCAAAACCATAATGGAATCCGGCCCATTATGGTTTCGTTTATCTAATCGGAACAATATATTTCATCGTCCTTTTGTTACTTATTGGTCAAGAAGTAGAGAATCAACAGAAATAATAAAACAAAATGTGCAATTAAATTTTTTAGAACTCCTAATGTGAATATCGGATTTTTACATAAAGCCACCCCAAATAATCATTTATTTCAAGAGTTATTATTGTCTAAAATATTCATTTATTTCAATTTATGAAATGTTATATTAAATGTGTCTTTAAACAATAACAATAATTCATGTTTATGAAATTAAAGAAATGGCATGTGTGTAAATATTAACAGTTCAAATACAAATAATGTACAAGTATTGACCAATTACGGTAAAATAATTAACAACTGATGAGATAATAACAATGTATTTATGTTATATATTAACAAACGTTCTGCCACGTCATTCTGGTGAGTATAAACTCATTTTTAGAATGAATGTGAATTTGTTTAATCTTACGAAGAAACGAAATGCCTCATATTTATGTCGAAAATGCATATTGCTGTGATATTTGTTCCCGACTTATTTTAACTTTAAACACTGTCATTCGTCTCTTCTGACTGTTCTTACCACGATATTTAATTTTTTTGTTATGCTTATGAAGGTTATTGTTCTGATGTAAGATCTGTAAGCATAAAACACAAATAAAACGATTGTAATAATTTAAATAAATATATTGGAAAACTCAAAATTCGTAAATAAATAATTAAATTATTATTTATGTAAAACGAAAACGCAAAGAAAGTAATTTGATTCTTATAAATAAATTAAATAACAAATTCAATTTAAATAATTATTACAAACATTTGACGCTCCGCGGACAGTGATTTTTTAAGTTTTTTTTTTGTCTATTTGGTGCTGGCCCGAACGCGTCTCAAGCTCTCGCTTGTCGACGTTGTTTTTGACTCTTGTATGAAAGTTTGAAGTTTGCACATCATAAACGTTGGTTATAAAATTTTTAATTAAATGTTTATAGTTAATTAGTGGTTAACTAATTGTTTTTTCTTTTAGGTTAATGTTTTTATTCGTTAAAGTTACCAGTAGCTGACCTGTCCTTTTATTCGCGAGCACCTGTCTTGATCGGAGTCCTTCGTTCCTTGACTGTATTCTAGGCGATTTCGATGGGTTGTGGTACGCATTCTAACTATGCCTTCTGGACTTTTTTGTCATAGATAGGATGGGATTGTCTGGGTGCAGGATCATTCCATTTAAGAGAATTTTCATCGTCCTCGATGAGTTCTTTTCGTTTGCTTTCGCACCACCCTTCCGTTCGAGAAGGTGCAAATAAATAATGCCTATCGATTCCTGGACCTGTAGATGATTATGAAAGTATTATTACTATTTATTTTTATTTATGTTTTTCCTTGTTTTCATGTTGGAAATCTGTAAGTAAAAATAAAATTTTTAACATTTAAATTTATTTTCTATTTATCATAGGAAATATCACTACAATATGTACGGATTGAACTAAATAAGTTGTGACATACAGTGCGTACCAAATGTATGGAACCGGCCTTGTTGTTCCAAAACTATTCAAGCTAAATCGATAAAATTTAATATGCATGCTGTTTACAAAGCCTTATATTATTTCCACAGTTTTGTTATCTTTCTAACTGACAAGTTCGGGAGCAGCACAGCCAACTTGATTTTTTTTAAATGAGAAGGGGGGTCAAATCGCATACCGTTTGAAAGGTATTTTCAAGTAGAGTTCAGCGATATGCCGCTTGGCATATTTATCTCTAAAGATAACTTCGCTATTGTAAATTAAAGAGTGGGAGTAGGTATTAACTGGATAACTGAAGATCCAGTTAGCACTGAAAACAATGGTTAGTTTATGTTGTTTAATGTAACATCAGACTGTTGAAACCGTGTTTTAGGTTTATGAAGTTCATTTAGTACAAGAATCATTTATAAGCGATGCTCAAACTGTTCCCCATTCGCCTGTTAGCAGTAATAAATTCGATTGGAAAATCCTTCAACTGAATTCAAAATGAACTCGCGAGGAATATTTCCTGTTTCTTCTCGAATTCGTTGCACTAGTTCATTCAAGTTATTTG
>JAFFZR010023887.1:0-27927 GCA_018397195.1 Lethrus apterus | reverse complement strand
CTTTTATGGGGTTATGCGTTTGTTATACTGTAGTGTAACTAGTGCATTACACCAAATTTGTTTGGTACGTGCAAATAAGTGTACACCGGTGTACACTTCTAACACCTGCTCGCGAGGTTGTGTAAGAAGTGCAGTCATGCGCATTACGATTTGTGTGGTCATTTACGATTTTAGCAGGAAATAAAACAAACTGAATTCCGAATTATTTTGAGGAAATCGTACCCTGTACAGTGAAGTTGAATTTAAAACACGAATTTTAAAACCTTTATTTGGAAAAACCTCGTCAATAATACAAATTTTGTCTTGATTCATTTTTATATTTATTAATTAATACAATAAATGATATTATTTTACTATGAACAAACCAAGTTGATAGCTGACGGGTCACATTGCACTAAAGTCGTTTGTTATGCTCAGTTAAAAATTACTAAGTGGAGCTACACTTCTTACACCTCTTGCACCTTTTAGTGTACACTTTCCTGCACTAGTTCAGGATACCAAACAGACCTAATATAAAAGGAAACAGGTGTTTGGGACGAAATCAATTTCAGAGCCACACCCACTTTTACTTTTATGTTACGCATATACTTTCGCCAAACAAATTTCAATTAGAGTTTATGTTCAATCGTAAAACTGTGCTCGGCTTCTTCACCATAAATAAAATAAAATACCCATCAAAACTGTGTTAACGTCAATTTTTTACGCATCCATAAGAAAATCAATACTGTCCTCGCAATATTCAATGCAAAGGCGTAAATGATAACGAGATTAAAATTTTGATAGTAATATTAATTTACAAAATTGTTACCTCAGAATATATAAATGGATTTAATTGATATTTGCATATATTCTCTGGTGTGTTTCCGGGTACATGTAATTTGGAAAGTAAACCCAGGCAATGTAATTCACATAAAGCAACAAATGGCTCAACTCGTTCGAAATTTAATTATCCCATATTATTTATTTAAATTTATTTTCTGGTTTTCAAGTAAATACCATTTATTTCGTAGAAAATTTACAGTATTAGAAATCTAGTAATGAAATACAAAATTATTACTCCTTTTACAAGCAATGTTATTAAATTAATTAGTTGGATGGTAAACCTAATAACATTATAAGGATTCTATAAAAATGGCGTAATCGCTACGGTTAATTTTGACGCTGACTCAAAATATACTTCTGGGCTATGAGAGTCATTAGAGATAAACCCTTGATTGTAACAATTCAATCAGATGTTTTAATTTAATGCTGTATGACTTTATATTTGTTTAGTTAATCAGTCAACACCACAGTAACTGTTCCGGTTGCCAAGCAGACAGAACTGTGGAAATCAATCATAAACACAAAGGATTTTAATTTCCATGTAAATCAATACCTTTGTTTGTGTAAACATATATAATTGGTAGTTATTCGTCGCGATGAATGTTACGCAGTATAGTTGAAACCAGTCCGAAGTGTCTGTTATAAAATCAAAGTAGTGATGTAGGTTGCCTATTCATTCATTATCAAAGGGTCACCTCTCCTTTCACATTTTTTTTGTGCCGTTCTCATGGCATATTATATATTATTATACTTTAGTTAAGTTTCGTTAGCTTTTTATTCGTAATATGAAAGATTACTAATAACTGAAAATTTGTCTATTTTTGTCTAGTTTTGGGTTGGAACCTTTTTTGTGAACCCAGTTTTGTGTCTAGATTCCAATGAGTTTTATTATTATTATAGCCATTCATTTGACAAAAGGAAACTTATTTGGTATCGTATTCATATCTATGTCTTATTTCAGACCAATGTTATAAGTTTTCCTTCATTGTCCTGAGGATGGCCATTTCCCATCAAATATTCAAAAATATGTATTGTCTATCATCGTATTTCCCCAATCGTCACATAAAACTCAAAAACAAAAGGAGATATCGAATAGCGGTTTGCGTCACTTTAATCAACGTTAAATTTTGCACAGAATGGCACCTGTTTCGTTGCTCTAGTTCAACTTTTAAATTTCGTCTTATAAAAAGCTCCACATCTCTTAAACGGGATGTTCGCGCTCGGTTTTTCGTCAGTCCCTGATAAGAGCCACCCATTAGGGTTAGATGATGCGATTTTGAGCGATTTTAAATTTTTGAAAAATTCACCCGATATTTGCGACGAAATCGATGAAAAAAAATTTGCCATTTAGGAAAATATCGGGTGAGAGATCGAAACACATCGAATGACGTTGACTTATGTGCGACTTATGTGTCCAACTAATTATTTACAGGAAAAGGGGCATGGAAAGAAGGAAATATATATACGTCTAATTGTGAATGAAGATGGAGGGAAAATATTTGAATTTTGTGAACTGCAAAATAATAATGAAAATAATGTGATGGCTTTGTTAGTATATCTGTTGCCTCAAGGCTTGGGTTAAAATAGTTGGGATAGTTGGGATATGGGTATTTTATTTTAAAGATGCAGTTTGCAATGTTTGTTATTCTGCCTTCCGACTGATAATTCCGATTCAAATGAAAGTCAATCGCGGTTGCAAAATATAAAACAAGTAAGTTAAATAAAAATAAATAAACAGATAATGTTTAAAATCCAAATTCTAAATTTATGGAAAACTATAGAAATATCTCCAACGATTTCTCAGTGTTACAAGCGCGAGCAGCTGCATTAGCTTTAGAATATAGTGACAAACACGTAAACATGAAACCGCCACATCGGTTGATTTATGTTTTGTAAAAGATGAGATTACATCATTTAAAATTAACAGCCTTTATACCTTAAAAATTTTAGAGTAAAATTATAATTCATGTTTTAACTGCATTTTTTTATGCAAATAAATAAATAATACTTAATTTTTTTTATTTTAAACTGAATTTAGATAATAATTAAAATTTTTGTTTTCAGGCATTCGAAGAACTAGAAGATTTACTTGCTGAACACAAAATTTGCATAGCAGTAAAAGAAAAATTGGTAAAGGATTCCGGTGTAGCTGACGAATTTGCCTATGACAACATCGTTCAGAAGTTACTCACGAAACCCAGAGCAAGAGGTAAGTTGAAATTTCTCTATATGCACAGCTGCACGCGAATTATATGAAGTTTCCGCTGCGGTATTAAATCTTTGGTAAAATTTACGACTCGCTCGCTAACAGCTTGAATTTAAACTTGAGAATCAGAAAAACGGATGATATTATAAAACATCACCTATCACCACTCATTTTCTGCAATATTATTATCAGTTAGTTAATAAAAAAATAACAATAATGGCCTTTTCAATTATAAACCAAGCTTCATCATTAAAAATTGGATAGATTTAGGCAATACTTGGTGAAACTCCATAATCACAAAATAAAAACAAAAATTGTTGTTTGGTTTCACTTTCACAATTAATAAAAATAACAAATTAGGTAATTTACTAACGATCAGACAGAGGTTAGCAATCCGCCCTTATTGAGTATTACTTTTCATAATGGCTAATTGATAACCCAACCTCCACCCCCTCCCTACTATTTCACATTGGCATATATATAAGTGATGTCTCTCTTTACATATTTGTGTACATTCATCTACCTGTGTGTCGAAACAGTTGTTGTAGCAATTACAATAAATATAGTGAAACCAAACAACAATTTTTGTTTTTATTTTGTGCCTCATTGTGTATCTATTATATTATCTTTTGTCCATAGTTTCTTTCGTTCAACATTTCTCATATTTTTACTAGTAAGCCCAGTCAATTCAACCCGGTCTAATACATTGTCCAAACAGTACCTGTTACATAAATCCGATTAAAGTACTGTATAATAATATGCATGGGGAAAATGTGTGCTCTTAAAACAAGATTTATTTTTCATTAAAACTATCAGATCCAAAGTAAATGTTCTTTTAAAGTACACGAGATGCTTTTCAAAATGAATCGTTATATAATTTACGCTTACTTAAATAGGTAAATATAATCCCTCTCAAACGATATAATTCTGGTTCCTCAACTAAATAAATAAAGTTCTACTACGACAAACACTGCATTTCCCATTTAGTCTAAGTAATTTTAAATTGTCACCGTCAGCTTTAAATATATAATTTACCTAAAATGTTCGTACGGTATTATTCCAGTTGTGATTTGAAATTTACACATTAAACAAACTGGTATATTATAAACATGGAAGCACATTTCTAGAATGGATTTTTGTATTTACATTGAAAGCTAATTAAGTTGTAATACGTTGTGAAAACCTGTTACGTATAATATATATATATACAGTGAGGGCATGAATGTTGAAACATGTGGGGAATTTTTTAATTATAAAAATGTGGTAAAATTTATTTTGAGGGATAGGTTCAACATGTCCACCCAAAAATTCGTTTTGACACATGTCACGTGACCACTAATATGACGGGTAATTTAAAAAATATGCTACTTATCTGCTAAAAGTGAGGTTAGATGACATTATATCCTAAAAAGTTATTTGAAAAAGTTGCTTAGAATTCAATTCTAATTCAAATATGTGCAAATTTTTGTAAACTTATTTAAAAAAAATTAGTAACGACAATTTTGTCAATATTTTTAAAATGAAATTACATGTTCCTTTTTTTGAGTTTTAGCAGCTCCACAGAAGTCAACTCTGAATTTGGTTGATAATCAAACAATTTTGTCAATTCTTGCATAACTAACAGAGTTAAAGGTAAAAACTAGGTTTTCAGTATAATAATTGCTGTTGCAAGGGACTGTATAATTAAAATAAATAAATTTTAAATTGTTTGTATGCTTAACAAGCATCTGTATTCTTATTTGGTCCTCACTATTGCTTGTCCTTACTTATTTAGTAAATTTTATTTATTACTACTTTATACAGCCCTTTGCAACAGCAACTATCATACTGAAAACCTAGTTTTCCTTTAACTCTGTTAATTATGCAAGAATTGACAAAATTGTTTGATTATCAACCAAATTCAGAGAGTTTACTTCTGTTAAACTGCTAAAACCCAAAAAAAGGAAAAATTTAATTTAATTAAAAAAAATTGACAAAATTGCGGTTTTTAATTTTTTTTAAATATGTTTACACAAATTTGCACACACCCTCAGAATTGAATTTTAAGCAATAACTTTTTGGGATATTATGTCATTAACTTCACTTTTTGCAGATTAACAGCATATTTTTTAAAGTACCCGCCAAACTAGTGGTCACGTGACATGTGTCAAAACGAGTTTTTAGATTTGTGGACGAATTTTATCATATTTTAATAATTAAAAAATTTCCCATGTTGCAACATTTATACCAGGAGTTTCAAATTATCGGGGCACTATTGCTAACTTCTTTATTTTTGAAGCTACAGAGTCGGATAAAAAAGCAAAGATGTAGTGATTTTTCTGCAAATTGTAATGGTCCACACAAAAACACAATTGGGCATAACGTTTCAAAGCCAACTCAGATATTAGTTTTTTTTCCAATTCAGCCGAAAGTTATCCCATGAAGATAACTGCTTCATGTGCCCACGTGCCCATGTGCGGTGATCCTGTATTAATATCGTCGGTAGTCGGTAGAAAATGAAATTTTGCACAAAATCTTCTTAAACTACTATATCCCAGAAATGAAAAACAAAAGAGCTGTTCTTAATTTCTGGGATATAGTAGTTTAAGAAGATTTTGTGCAAAATTTCATTTTCTACCGACTGTTACATAAACATACAGGCTGTTCCATTTAAAAAAATATTATTTTCCGAGTTGGCTCTGATACGTGATGCGCAATTGTTACTTTGTGGGGACCATTGCAATCAGCGGAAAAATCACTGCATCTTTGCTAATTTAACCGACTCTGTAGCTCCAAAAATAACGAAGTTAGCAATAATGTCCCTATAATTGAAACACCGGTATACACACTATGTTGCTTTAAATCTGGGACATAGGGATTTTACATGTAAAATTGAATTATTGCAAATATTATCTCCCGTGATGATTTTAGATCAACATCTTCAAGACAAAAGCTGTTCAGAATTAAAAGCTACATGTAAGGCACTAGTTAGTTTTGTTAAATATGCAGAGAATCTTATTAAAATCAATAAATAATGTACAGCTAGATCGAGAAAAAAAATTAGTCAAAGTAAGCTATGAACAAAAATCGGCATGTCTTTACTTGAACCACTATTTATTTCTTAATGTCGAATTGACGTTTGTCAAAAACGTTGTCCAAACAAATCAAAGCTTTTCTTTTAGAATCCTGTTTTAGAAATGGAAATGAAACAGGAAACGGTGAATGGCCATATTCTTACGTTGCCTGTTATGAAAAATTTCAGGAGGATTCTAAAAGAAAAGCTTTGATTTGACAAGTAATATGATGGCTGTTGTTTTATAATTTATTTCTAGAAAGTCATAGCCAAACACTATTAAATCCATTAATTTATGGTACATTATTTATTGATTTTAAGAAGATTTTCTGCATATTTGACAAAACTAAATAGTGCATTACATGTAGCTTTTAATTCTGAACAACTTTTGTCTTGAAGATAATATTTGCAATAATTCAATTTTACATGTAAAATCCCTATGTCCCAGATTTAAAACAACACAGTGTATGTATATACAGGATCATTCTGAAATGTGTCCCATTATTGTAACAGGTGAGAGCTGACCATAGACCAACCTTAAATATGCAAAAAAGATGGACCTATGTTGACGGGTGTGCCAGAAAAAAAAATATTTTAGTTTTGTGTAAAATATGAAAATAACGCCGAATTGTCGACAATAAAATAGTACACCTGTAGAAATATTTCAGAATGAATAAATTTTCAATACACGTGATAAAACTATTTTATGATGGAGATGGTGAACTTTACCATTAATGTTCCAATAAAAATTTGCCGTAATGTATTAAACAGCGCCATAAAGGTTATTCAAGTAAAACCAACTACACAACGCTTATTGGTACATCGAAAGGAAATTCTCGTTCTAATATAATAGGATGTAACATCGAACTACTTCCATAAGTATACTGAAATAAGATAATATTTTACAAGTAGTGCCATAATTTAACAAGAAAGTTTATGAAATATGAATATTATTAGCAACTTCAATTGAAATATCAGTTTATTACATATATACATTACCTAGAAAATTTATTCCATATAGTGTTATTTCATTTTTTCCTTAAATTACAATAATAATTGAATATTTTAATGGTTACAATTGTATATCAATATATTGCGATATTAACAGAAATAAATCGATGCCAAGAATTATATGAAGATGTTATCGATTTCAATTTAAATCTCGGTTTTGAGATTATCAATGGCAAGAAAATTATTTCGAATTAAACTGTCAAGAAATGATAGAGAGTTGACACTACAAAGCTTTCCCTATGCATGAAGAATTCCTTAGCGCTTAATTAATTTTAACACGAATCCATCCTAGCATACACAACTAGCGTTGATTATTTCATAGTTTCTAGAGCTTTACATAGTTTTTATTTTACAGTTTAAGGAACATAAATTAACTGAAAGGTTTCATCGCGAATTAAGTTTCAGCAGTTCCAATTTCCTCTTCAATAATTTGATAATATATTTCAAACAACCTTGTCAAGATGTACTCCATCCTCCAATCAGGCATTTAAACATTGTTTAAAATTATTCAGTATATAGTGTGTCTCGCTTTAGACGGCACCGACCCAGTATTTTGTTATATATTATCGATTTAAAAAAATTGTTTTTCTGATTATACCACTCACTAAATTGTATTTTTAGGATATATTACTTTCCCTTCAAGGTAAAGTCGTATTAGGGATTTTTTTATCAAAAAATTTTGTTAATAAAAGTTGTTCAGAATCGTTAAAATAAGCTAAATTTCATTAAAAACAAAAAATTTCAAAAATGTTTCTCAAAAAATGTCTATGTCCAGAAAATTCGAGTAATAAACTTTGCCATGATGTTTTATTCTATTCTTTTAATTCAATACAATAACGAAAAATGATGCTTAATTACTTAAATAACAATATTTTCACAATTAGCACATACCTATACATTTGGACATTTTTTGAGATTTTCAAATTTTTTTGTTTTTAATGAAATTTAGGATTTAACCTACTTGAACGATTCTGAACAACTTTCATTAAGAAGATTTTTGGATAAAAAATTTCTAATATGACTTCAATATTGCTGTTTAATCTAAATCGTAGTAGGCTAGCATTTTACCGTGAAGGGAAAGTAACATACCCTAAAAGTACAATTTAGTGAGGAGTATAATCAGAAAAAAGAAATTTTTTAAATCGATGACATTTAAAAAAAATGTTGGGATGGTGCCGTCTACAGTGAAACAAACCGTATATATTAGGGTCGCTATTAAAGATAGAACAAAAGAATCACTGTCTTTGGAATGTGCAACAGTTTGATTATCTTCTAATAATACTAATAATAATTACATGATTTTTCTACATTATTTAGTTGAAAAGCTGAAAAGAGAAAAAAATACGATTGTATTCAAAAATATGTACACGTTTCATGAAAACTATAAACTAAAAAGTACAAACAAAAATAAATAAAGAACAACTAATTAATTAATTATTGACTAAAAATACCACAAATTACAACGACAACCTCCCACGAGCGACCATATCTCACTGTAACATCACTCTTAGTTGCTGTTATCTGGCAAGTGAAAATTCATCGATCTTCCCAAATAAAAATATAAATAAAACTGCTATTTTGTCTTCATCTTTTAACACTACTTTACAAGTGTCATATTTTTTATATGTCTGACTGATGAAATCTTGACTTATATGGAAACTATAGGCTTTTCGCTCACAATTGCTGTAGTTTGATTTCAAGATCAGTTCCTTTAATACTAAACCTTCAGGGTATAAATTTGCCTTATAGTATTTTCTCGTACAGAAGTTGCGTTACTTTCACTTGAGTATAGCTTGTTTCAAACTAGAACTCTGATGCGTCATCAATGCGCATAAACGAATTCTCGTATTTTTCGTTTTTAGTTGGCATCACGTGGCACATTTTAATCTATGCACTAGCGTATGAAATTTATTGTAATTTCTAATTGCTATTTATTTAAGTTTTTGGTAAGTTTTATAGTAGTTTATGTTTAGATAGTAATTAGTTTCCTAGAGACATTGACTTTTATAGTACACTTACATAAAGGTATTATTTGGCTAGTATATAACATAACTCCGCCAATAAACTTTCTCCCACTATTCGCGTACATCAACTGATGACGCATCAGAGTTCTCGAATGAAAAATCCTATAACGCTTTTGTCTGTACTACGTACAATATACGTCTCCACCGACAGTACTCTCAGCAAAATATCACCCGAAAAAAAAACAAATTGATATTAATTTATTAAGAATATTAAAAAATATAAGAAAATAATAATTATCTCAAATTGGAGATAACATGGACGTAGGCGTAGACGCAAAAGCTTCTCGCTGAAATTTAAAATTTCCATTTTGTTTCCTGCTACAGCATAATTAATCGTGAATTCTTGATAGTTTTAGTTCTTTTATTTTATATCCGATGCTTTTTTGTAATTTTTTCATAAATTTTCCATTAATCAACTATTATTGAAAGCTAATAAGCGAATATATATTTTCAGATAAGCATATTAAGTAATTTGCGACTGCTAAAATAATATACTTACATGAACAATTAAATCAAAACATCACTAAGGTTATTTCTGAGTAATGTATTTTGAAACAGAACGAAACTTTATAATTTCCGACTCGACAAATTTTTGAACTTGCGAATGCTACCACACATTGTGTTGACATAAAGCTTATACAGTTTCCGAACTTTCGACATGTGTATTATTTAGTGCTGAAAACAAACCTCCGCTATCCTTTATCACTCTGCAAATGGCATAAATAAAATGAGTTTTTCGTTTTAATTAAAAGTACGAAACATGTTCAGTTTATTGCCAAGAACAGAACTTAAATCATGCTTTATTGCATTTTGGAACATGTAACTGCACATTAAAACAATCAGATACTCGAAAGTACAAGATGTGACTACACTTTTAAATATTTCAACAACTAATTACATTTGAATCACACGTAAATTATGAGACACAGAAACGTTATAAAGTATTTTTGGTTGCGGATCCAAAAACTATCCAGAGGCAAATTAAATTTGAATAGATATTGAAATATAAATGGAAAAAAAAATAAAACAGATTATGGAAATTCACACATGAAATATATTCAATTTACCTTATCTTTTTTGCTTTCACGTTATTGACCTAAATTGAATTTTATATTAAACAAAACGATAGACCAACGGTGGGCAACCCCGGCCCGCGGGCCAGCTACGGCCCGCGAAAAGTTTCTATCCGGCCCGCGAGATCTTTAGAAGAAATTATAAATAAATATTTTTCGTTGTAATTGTTCTAGTTAGAATTGAATATAAATGTATGTTCATAATTTATTACTAACTTTAAAACTTTTTTTTATTTATTTCATATTTGTAGACTAAAAAATTATAGGTCACAAGAAGATCAATTAACTACGGCCCGAGGAAAAAACGTAAAATTTATTTAGTTTCTCGGATTTTGCCCGGAGTTTCCCCGGATTTTGCCCGGAGTTCCTCCGGATTTTGCCCGGATTTCCTCCGGATTTTTCCCGCAGTTTACCCGGATTTTGTCCGGAGTTCCCCGGGATTTTGCCCGGAGTTCCAGGACTTTACCCGGAATTTCCCGGAGTTCCCAATGATTTTGACCGGAGTTTCCCGGACTTTGTCCGGTGTTTTCCGGATTTACCCGGATTATTCGGGATTGCCTGGAGCAATGGTGGGCAACACACGGCCCGAAAAGTTTCTATCTTTAGAAGATATTATAAATAAATATTTTTATTGTAATTCCTTTAGTTTGAATTGATTAGAAACGCACATAGCAACATGTATGTTCATAATTTAGTACTAATTTTAACACTCTTTATTTATTTCATATTTGCAGACTAAAAAATTATAGGTCACAAAAAGGTGTCAATTAACTACTACGGCCCGCGGAAAAAACGTAAAATTCATTCTGGCCCATGTTATAAAAAAGGTTGCCCACCCCTGCGATAGACATTGTTATTTCCTATAAACTTTAAATAACTATAGTTGTACATATTATAAAAATTACAACGAATATGGACATTATTGAAGGACGGAGAGACAATTTGACTATTTAACTATTAGTTACTTATTTTTTGTTATTATCAATTGTCTTTCGCTCTTTTACTAAGTGGCGTGTGTGGGAAGAACGCTTTATTGGCTATATTAGAATAGCTATTGCGATGAGTCTTTTTAGTTATTACGTCATTAGATACAAATTTAGCTTAAGTTACTTGTTGTACGTTATTTTGTGTATATTTTTCTACGTAATGAGTTAATAAAAAAAATATAAACCAAACGGGTAGAAATAAGGTCTGTTTCTCACAAATAAGTCTATTTATTTATTAAAAGCGACCGGTTTCGTTCGTATCGCAACCCAACATCATCAGGCCAAAAAAAACTAACATCGCATATCGGATTAATACAACATCTTATCGTGGTGAAACATGTGAATGCAAACGAATACAACTTTTTATTAGGATCAACTTTATATTTGCTTTAATATCTAAAAATACCAAACCAGGTAAACTAAACGTCAAACGCTTTCATCTAATGTACAAAGGTTATGTTCAATATTTTTTATTATTTCTACCCGTTTGGTTTATATTTTTAAACATGAACTCACACCGAGTCTACATCGACTATTTAAAATATTATTATTATTAGTACATTCAAAAGTTTTTTTATTCATATTTATTATTATTCTACACTATTGATATTATTATTATTATTATTATTATTATTATTATATGTCTTAAAATTAAAATGTAAAGTAAAGTAAGTAAAATAAGTTATAACAACAAGTTATATGTATTTCAGTTTCTGCTCTATCTTTAAGAAATAAAGGTTATAAATTTTATAATAAATCATAATAGTGAATATATAAAATAATTAATGTAAAACGGAAAATATTTATCACTTAAAATAATAACTCATGAACTCATTTTTTGTCATATTAATTCATTAAAACTCTTACTTTATTTAATACGATGAAGCTTAATAAAATTGTTTGAAAGTGTAAATTAACATTTTTTCCTTTTAATTGAAATAAATTAGCGGCGCCCCATGCAGCGCCATAGCGTGTTTAGTTACTTTTCCACCAACCGTAAATTATAAATGAGAACAACGAAAGTGCGCTTGTATAGTGTTAATGCATATATATCGTTACGTGGCAGTTTTAGCTCAGATGTAAGATTAAACAATACAAGTTTACGTTACTTCTGTCACCCTGGCGAATGAAAAATCAATGGTGTACTGCACCTACGAGTCCGTAATAAAAATAACATAAGACGAACCAGACTAGAAGTTATTTCGGTATTTCATCAAGTGAAAATGAAAATAGCACCTGGATTTTAATTACATTTCTTTTTCATAAAAGATAGAACACATTCTGTGTTTTTATTTCTGCAAGCGGGTAGACGCGTTACTTTATCTCAAAAACAGTTGGTGAAAGATATTTTACAGAATATTTTTCAGCAGATTATTGCTGACGAAGCTATACTGTTTTCATAAATATCCGTGAAGTATGTTAAATCTTCATTATATACATTTTTTAAATAAATAATATTAAATATCGTTTCTTGTATAGCAATTTCAATATTATATTTGAAATGTAATAAAACATATTTACTACGACAAATATATCTATTAAAATATACATTATATGTTTCCAAATGTTGATGAACTAATAAATAATTTTACTATCAAATATTTTTTTTTTAAAACAAGATAAATAAATCCAACGACATTTTTATAACAGAAGTTATGTCAAAATTTTGCAGTTTAGCTCCCGTCACCCCCTGTTGAAAATGTCAAATATCATTCTACCTTTGTTATACATCAAAGTGAAGGTTTTTAAAAATCTTATTCTAAGAGAATAGAATTTCAATCGATGGACCTTTTGAGTGACTAATTAAAATATAATATTAACACGTTACACTTAATCCAAGCGTGGATGAATAAATAACTTTGATTCTTCTGTCAGACACATGTCATAACATCGCTTATTTTTAAAAAGTTGTATACATGCATGTGTGAGGTCGGGCATTTGATAACATATCGAGTTGAAATAAATCACTTTTTTTCAAAATACATAATTTAAAATTTATTCGTTAATACAGTTCAATATTATGAATTTGTAATGAAAAATTTAATTAATTTAACTTTACCTCTTTTACTAATTACACTGTTAAAAACACATTTTGTGACATGGAAATTTTTATGTGTTTCTGATGTACCCCACCACCAATTTTTAGTAACAAGCAATTATGAGTATACAGAGTGGCCCACCGAAAACGAAACAGACGCGTTTTCAGGTACTTAGACGCTTTTTTAAAAAAACGCTCGGACAGGTCAATTTTCTTTGGAAGGGGGACAAATGTTTTAGCTGTTTGTAGTCCTGGTTGCAACCCTGAAAGGGGTGGGGGGACGTCCACCATAAAATTTTTAAATGGAAAGTGGTATTTTCAAACCTATCATTTGAAAGCCCCCGATGGGCTTTACAGATGTGTTTGAATTTTTGAATTCTGAATATTACTTCCCGAGTTATTGAGCTCTGAATATTCAAATTTTTTCATTTTTTTACCGTATCCGTAACTAACAAAGAGCGAAATGCTCCAAACCGAGTAGATACCCCTTGCTATTTCAAAATTTTGGGGCAAAACATGTGTCCTTGCAAAGAAAATTTAGCTTTTTCAGTATTTTTTAAGCAACTAATCTCCAAGGTGAATGAAATGTTAATCTCCAAAATGAAGAAAATTTGAATATTCAGAGCTCACTAACTCGGGAACTAATGATCAGAATTCAAAAATTCAAACACATCTGTAAAGCCCATCGATTGCTCTTTCAAATGATAGGTTTGAAAATACCACTTTCCATTTAAACATTTTTGCATACAAAATGCTGGTGTTCAATTCAATACCACTTCCGGTGAAACCGGAAGCGATGTCAATTTTATATTTTAAATGGAACATCCTGTATATTTTGACGTTTTTTGGAAAAGCGACGGAGAGACGAATCCAACGATACCGCATATGTTCAACTATAATTTGAAAAGTAGCAAGATAGGCAGCAATAATTTTTCTGTAATATGTTATTTTTTTTTAAAGCAAAATTGGCCAGAAGTTCGTAATAAAGATTTGCTTTTATTTGTTTATTATTTGTTTTGTAGCTGATTAGTTAGGTAAATGTCTATTAATGGTTTTCATGTTATTTAACACTAAAAATGTTCATTGCTTTATGGCTAACTAAGGAACACATGAAGAAAATGTCAGAAAAGTTAACACTGCCTCTCTTGTTACTTTTCAAATTAAAATTGAACATGTGGTATCGTTGGATTCGTCTCTCCGTTGTCTTTCCAAAAACATCAAAATATACAGGATGTTCCATTTAAAATAAGAAAATTGACATCGCTTCCGGTTTCGCCGGAAGTGGAATTGAATTTTTTACAATCTTCTTGCTGATTACTGCTGAACCTTAATCCGGGATGCCGCAGGGACAAAATATCGTCGAAAAACATCCGCAACAACATTTTGAAGTAAGTGTAACATTAAGAACATACCGATATTGATATATTTCAGTATAACACACAACACTTCGTAGCAAACAATGTATGGGTGATAGAGAAAAACCAAGGTCATTTCCTGCTTTCTAGTGTAATTTTACATAACATACGCCCTGTGTTTGTCACAAACAAAAAGTTGATTTTTGTTTACCAGTGTTATTAAATGAAAGAATCAAAGGAGAACTTTATGAAAATTGTTCAATATTATCTCCGTCGTCCATTAAAGGTCGCGTATTCTCCTAGCACATTATTTTTCCACCCCATACAGAAGAATTCTACTCTTTCATCCAGCGTATACTTCAAATTGATTTTTGATAAAATACGCAACCCTTCGCGCCAATTTTTCAAATGACATTATGAAATGACAGACGTATAACAGATTGATCAATATCAAAGGATGGATTAAGTGTAACATGTTAATATTAGAGTTCATTTAATTACTGAAAGGTATCTGAAAGGTATCTGCTAACATTCTATTGATGTCGAAATTATTTATGTATAACAAAGGTATGATGCTATTTGAAATTTTCTACTTGAGGGGACGGTGGCTGTAGTGGAAAATCTCGAGAAAAATTTAATTACATAGTTTATTTTTTCCTTTAAGTTATAAAAATATGCCGTTAGATTTATTTCACTATCTTTTTTGCTTCTCATGATATAGCGGGTAGAAAAATATATATAGATTATTTATTTCTATAATTGCCATGTCATCTCTTAATTTTTAATACAATATTGTTAAAAAATAATTACAGCCTAGAATGTGACATTAATTAAAAAAATAATGATGTTTTGATAGTCATTCTAATAATGAACAACTGAAACTATGGAAAATTATTATAATAATGTCGAGTACTACGTCCTATAAAACCCTATACTTGTGCTTTTTGTCTGGTCTTCTATTGGTGGGAAGCGTATAATCAATTGAAAGTTGCCCGATTTAAATTGTTGCTAATAGATTATTATCCACACACCTAGGTATTTCATCAACGGCTTCAAGTTTAACACTTTCAGCATGCATAAACTTAATAGATATTAACGTTGTTACTACGGAGATAAATGAACTTAAGGCCTGTATTCACCAACATCATTTAACTATTATAATCTGTAGATTTTATTTAACTCATTACTAAATCGCTAGTTAAATTCTAAATGCAATTTACCAAATAAGATTAAGTGTAGTTAAATCACACGACTAAAATAATCCGTAGATTTTTCGTCGATTAAATATTATACCTACAACTTAACGTCAAATATTTTCATGTGATAAAAATTTACTTTTAAGGCAACTTACGTGGAGAAAATGACTACTAAATAAATAACATGATGTCAAGAAACAATACTATACATACTAATTTTGTTCATATAATTCACAAAAATTAAATATCAATTATTTTTATTTAACCTGAGATTAAATTAAATGTTAATTTTAAGCTACAGATTTTATTCAATTGGTGGTTAGTCAACTAACAATTTAACTAGCTTTGGTGAATAAGAGCCTTAGACAAACTTCCATGTAGAAGTGGTCCACTTGAAAATTGTAATAATAACCCAAGTTATCATACAATATATAACGTACACATTAAGTATGCAGTATATTTAACGATATTAACCAATGAGATCTCATTTATATGATTAATTATTTTAAAAAATCCGACCCTTAAAGTTATTATACCACATTAATTCTTTATGAAAAAAATTCTAATTGTTAAAAACACAGAAATGATACCGCGGTAGGGCTGGGGCTAAAAAAATTGCTAGGCGTTATTAAATTTATTAATAAAAAATACTTTCTTATTTAAGAATTTGATACTAATCTTATTTTTATACACAATAATTATTAATTAATTGTTGTTAAAATTTATTTTAGAAATTTATAGTTACTCGCGCCTTCTGGGCCAAAATGACTTGAAGTGAATTCGCTCGAAAATGGCAAGAGAAAAAAATTAAAACGAAATTACTAAAATTGAAATAATTTTTATAAACAACTACGTTTGGTACATCTGTACCAAATTGTTTATAGTTGTGCTCTTGAATATTTTATCTAGTAGAATTGTTTCAAATAATCAAAAAATCATTTGCAAATGAATGATGATTTGATGATAAATATGCTATATTCAAATATTTGAACATCCAGCCAAATAAAAAAAAATAATACATGAGAAATAATAAAATTATAGTGATAACGCAATTGGTAAATGTGAAAAACAAATAATTTTCTTTTTGCCTGCGGTATATATTTTTCATTATATAATTTCTAATCTTTCTTGTTTATACGAATTTTATATACAGAGTGGCCCACCGAAAACGAAACAGTAGAGTTTCAGGTATTAGACGCTTTTTTTAAAAAACGCTCAGACAGGTCAATGTTCTCTGAAAAGGGGGACAAATGTATTAGCTATTTGTAGTCACCTAGTTGCAACCCGAAAGGAGGGGGGAAATCACCATAAAATTTTTAAATGGAAAGTAGTATTTTCAAACCTATCATTTGAAAGAGCATGGGCGATGGGCTTTCCAGATGTGTTTGAAGTTTTGCATTCTGATCATTACTTTCAAAGTTATTGAGCTCTGAATATTCAAACTTTTTTCATTTTTTACCGGGTCTGTAACTAACAAAAAGCGAAATGCTCAAAACCGAGTAGATACCTCTTGCTTTTTCAAAATTTTGGGGCAAAACATCTGTCCTTGCAAAGAAAATTCACCTGTTTCAGTATTTTTTAAGCAACTAATCTCCAAGGTGACATAAAAAATGAAAAAAGTTTGAATATTCAAAGCTCACTAGCTCGGAATGTAATGATCAGAATTCAAAAAACACATCTGTAAAGTCCATTGATTGCTCTTTCAAATGATAGGTTTGAAAATACCACTTTCCATTTAAAAATTTTAAGCACCCCCCCTTTTAGGGTTGCAACTAGGTGACTAGAAATAGATGAAACATTTGTCCCCCTTGAACTGTCTGAGCGTTTTTTTCTTAAGCGTCTAAGTGCCTGAAAACGCGTCTGTTTCGTTTTCGGTGGGCCACTATATTTAATGAATTAACTGTTCTTTATCTTTCAATTATTTCAAAAACTTAATATTTCTGGTTACGCTATTTAATCTTTGGTTTCTCAACAATAAAACAACAGTAATAAGATTTTAAACAATTTTTGAAGCTTCTTCGCCGTATCTAATTATCTCATACTTTCTTATAAGACGAAATTTCTAAACACGTTCATACACTTTTAAACAATTATTTTTTTACTGCATTACTGTTCCAGAAAATTATCGAACAATTTTAACAGATCATATCTCACCATATTTTAATCATCGCTATATCCAAGGATGTTCCAAATATATTTAAGAAACGTGCTATTCCTGACAATAAAATCAGCCAGCGAAAGCTCCTTTTAGTATATTGCAGTTAATTTTCCTATGTAGAATAATACCTTTCCATTAGTAGAAATTAGAAACTCCTAGAATATGTATAATTATGTCTAGTAATGCAAATGGAATTATTGGGAAATGCAAAAACTTTTAAATCCATAGCTTTAATTTTCTATAAGTTGTATAGACTGCAAAACGAACACGTGTAACGTAACATCATTAATTAAACAGGGCAGTTCTGCATAAATAATTTGATTACAACCGTCCAATAATTGGGCCGTTATAATCTCACTGATATCGACATATGGGAGACTCATTATAGTCAATGATTTATCGTCTTTCAACGTTAACAACATCAAACCATACTTATTCGATATGATTAACATGAAATACTCAGTAAATAATACACTCATCAGTGACATTTTATGACAATCTTATTACCAATATCAGCAATTTTAATACATATTAAATTCAACGCCACCTGCTTACATAATCCACCTGTTCGTAATTGAACGCGGACTCAAAAAGAAAGGAGAGATAAATAACTGTATCACGCTATTGAGATGGACGAGAAAATAAATAAGCAACTCACCAAATGTTGTGCTTGTTGGAACTTCATGAAGGCCCTCTTAGTTCAAACGTAAAACACACACACATAAAACGTTTGTAATGGAGATTTTGCTTGGCATCGCGTTTTACGAAGCAACGCGCAGCGTACAGACCGTAGTGACCAATCGCTCATGTAAGACCATAACAATACAAAAAACTTAAAGTAAAAACTATTAATTGTAAGACGTAACAAATCCTATATTCAAAACAGACCGAAAATAATCTAATTCCCATAATATATGTGTCCAATTATTCGTAAAGAAATTAAAAAAAAAAATAATTATTTGACAATAATTAACTTATAACAAATATGAGGGAACGCGTAACACAAGCTATTTACGAAAAATTTACATTTTCAAGGATTTTTATCTTTGATATGCGAACCAATCAGTAACCAAAAATTTTATTCAATTTTAAATTAATTAAGTTTAAGTTACACAATTGGAATTTTAAATACATAATTTGTCCCTTTTCACGATTTATAGACTAATGGGTAAAAAAAGGAATACTTTAATGCGATAAATGCGATAATATATCAAAGACTCGGACGTTATTTATTGAGTGCAAATGTAACATTAATAATAAATAACACGCAACAAAGATTTCTTAATAACGTTGAATGGAATTGCAAATGTATAGAATTTAAAAGTAATTTTCATTTGTTATCGAAAGTTAAAATTAAAATAAAAATGAAAAAGAAATTTATTGCATTTTAAATATCAATATGCTGTTTAATCCATATTCCATAGATTTTTTTTTTTTTTATAAAATTAAATTGGTTGCAGGTTGCATAATATTTGGATCTGATCAAGAAGTCGCCGGTGTCATGAGAGCTGTACGCCGTAATAATGCAACCGGCAGTTTTACATGGATAGGATCAGATGGTTGGAGCGCTCGTTCATTAGTTTCGGACGGAAATGAAGCGGAAGTCGAAGGTACACTTTCGGTACAGCCGCAAGCCAACCCCGTCAAAGGCTTCAAGAACTATTTTCTAAATCTGACAGTTGAAAATAATAAACGAAATCCTTGGTTTGCTGGTAAGTTCAAGTTCAAACAAACAAATTTATCACACGAATGTATTATTATTTTTTTAAAGACTATATTTTTTAATTTCTTGAAATAATTAGTGAAACTGCACGTTGACATTTTGTTTTTTGCAATGGACCCCGATAACCTAGAGGCGTATTTTCATAGAGGAGTATTAATTTATATTTACAAATAAATACTGGTGGTATTTGCTTTAAGACAAACTTGTAATTAGTAGTCAATAAAATCTTTTTAAATGGGCAAGAGTAGCACCATTTTTTTTTTTTTTTGTTACCCATTCATTAAGGATCTTCTCTTTGCCACGTACCAAGTATATTTGCCGTGGAGAAGACTATTCAATATGAGGTTTGATAAAGATAGAAGTTATTTCCAAGCTCAATCCGTGACAATTTACATCAAACTGTTGTGTTAATTATTTAAAAGTTCATAAAGAACTGAACGAGACGATCACTTGAAAGTCCATAAAGAACAAACGTTCTAACGCACGGTCAGTCTGGATACCATGAATGAATATTGATCAAAGGCTGCGACAGCTTTCATTTTATTATAAAAATAAATCCATAAACTGACGAATTCTCTAACTACACATAATTTGTTCGAAACTGTGATCATTTGTAAATTTATTGATAAAATTCAAAACAATTTTTACCTTAATTTATTTCCAAAACTCGTAAAAGATTACTACAATTTAATTGAAGAAAATATTTTTAATTCTGCACCAATTTTACGATTTCTTAATTCCAGGTCTAAAAATCATAACAAGAATTAAAACTATAAATTTTAAAATAAACACATTCAAAAAATAAATGTACCTAATGCGTGCGTAATATTCCCATAGAACGACAATAATTGAAATAAAGTTTCTTTCTGATGAAGTTCCTCTTTCTGAAGCCATTTATTTTTTTAACTAACATTTAAACAGAATATGTGTTCCGTCAATCAGTTCACCCTACTAGCAATGTCTAGTCCAGGATAAATCATAAAATTAAGTGAAAAGAATTTATTGAAACGATAGCACCACATTTATCTCATCTCACCAAGTACATTCTAAATTATGCCTTTAACTTTTTGTACTTGTATGCGTCGTCAGCTACAAATCACATTGCGCTAGATACAGGCTGTGAAGGACGGTATATATAATTGTATCATTTTATCTTCTGCTTCAATGAGTTCACACATTGTTGTAATGAATTAATTAATCGCATTCGTGTTTTCAGCTTTTGCTTGTTTTCGGGTTATGCTCATTTTCAGTTCTTTTTGTGCAGCATTTATCAAAAACTCCATTTATTGTAACTTGTCTGTGTTATAAAAGATACACCTTTCTTAGCATACATAGCATAAACTGAACAAAATATTTTACAGTTTCTTCGCTTCTTTTATCGCCTTTGGCATGGCGATTCCCATCCTTACCTCACTCATAAATCTTCTTCGCGTTTAGTACGTGTATGTGCTTAAAGAAAACATTTTAACTTCTAAAACGACGTAAATAAATTTCATTTCATATTTAAACATCCCTTGTACATTTATTTGTTATATGTACGTTTTAAAGTTAAAATAACACGTTTCAAGACTAGAATTTACAGTTTTATATCGTTTTTGATAAACTGCACAAAATACAAATCAATAAATTCATCCAATTTAACTTTTACATTGAATTTATCCTTCACGACGTAAATTTAATTTATTTCACAAAAACACGCTACGCTATTAAAGCCACTAATTAGATTTATTAATGGATGAAACTTTTCGGTTTTTCAGTGGCCAGAGTGTAGCTGTGATGTACATTTAATTAATTCATAAATTAGTCGTTTTTCTTGACCTTTCGAATGAATCATTTATAATAATTAACGTCTAAATTACACTCATTTTTCATCCGGTTGTTTACCAATTGTTTCTCGATACTTAAAAGTGCACTGTAATTTGCGTTTAAATGCACCTTATTAATCACATTTTTGCTATTAGTGAAACAAAATATCAGTAGTAATTTTTTAAAATAAATACTATTTGAATATATGTTTTAGCATTTTTAAAACCAAATAAAAATAAACACATTATTACAAAATCTTGATTATTAATTAAGATAACAGTCAGAATTGAAATGAATGTCGATGATAAATAACACCTCATTATGTAATATTTCATGATGAATAATTGAAATTTCAACAACTACAATGCTTAAAGAAATGTTTAACAGATTTAGTTTATTTCACTAGCAAAATCTATATTATTTTAATATGCATAGTTCAATAGCACACGTTCTGATCAGTTTGAGTATTACAGTCCAAAATTAGAAAAGAAAATTAGGATTCTGCTTATAATATTAGGAACAGAAAACAGAAGTGTATAAGACTTGCAAATGTATAAGAATTCTTTTTATATCTTCAATCTACCTTCTAAATATTATTTTATATTGATGAGGTATATGCGTGGTAATGATGCTTTGAACTTTTAACTTCCATACCAAGTAGAACGCCATAAACGAAAGCCATAAGACACTGTGGTATTGTTTCGAAATCCGAAATGATAAGCGGGAATTAAGTGCTTCAATAATTGCAATTATTTTTTCTAAAAGACCTCGGAATTCGATTGTCATTTATATAACCTTAAACAGCTATTAATTAAAAACCTTTTTTTACTTTTTTGGTCCCATTAGACAATTTCTAAAGATGCGTAAAATATAATTAGTATTTTTAGTAACATAATATTAATTACACCATACCATATCATATCACATATGACAGTAAACTGACGTGTATGGGTACCTGTTGCCCGAGACAACTTTAGAGATTTTCTTGCAACAACCAAAACTATTTATAATAAATACTTATTTATGAGAACTTTAATTCTTGTAAACTACAAACGATACCACAACTGCGACCAAACTTCAGTTTTGCATTATTGAACGAAACTTAATGAGACTTTAGAACCGTGTTCTGGTAATGAAACACCAGTAACATGAACATCCAATTCGTCAGTTAATGTGAGAGAGAGAGCTTTAAACAAAAGTTTCATGCAAATCTTTAAAAGGAAAATATACGACGTGTCGATTTTGCTGCGCAAATAAAACAATTAAGACATCAAGGTTTATTTTAAAATTATTAATATATATAATATAAATATGTATTTATATAATGAATGTAAGTTACGTTGAATTCACCTACAAGCAAAATATTAAACTTTCGATGTATATAACGGTTTCCTTTTCCAACTGAATTTTACTGGAAGCAATAAAGCTACCCTCGTCAAACAAGAAACTTGCATGCAAGGACTAAGTATGTTACTAAGACGTGTATATCAACTTTTACGACAAAGTTTCAGGATCAATGATTAACTTAACGAGTAATATCTTTTACAAAATAATTATATCAAGGACCATCCAGGAGAAGTAGATAAAGTCGCAAAGTTTTCTCATAACTTTAGCCATGTGTAACGCTTTAGCTGTACAATTTCGGTACGTACCATTCTATCGTGTCACGAACGCTTCACGTTATTTTCAATTTTTATTTTATTATCCACACCAACTCATTAAAAGACACGATCATTTAAAGTAGTTCTCAAATATATGATCTGTTGACTTAGATGAACTACAACGTAAGCTAGAAAAATTTGGTCATACCGTGGTAAATTTTTTCATTTAAAAAAAATCCGCTCACTATTCTTTATAAATCTATAACCAGAAGAAACCAATAAATAAATATACGATAAATTTGAACCACTGCGACAGAAAAGAGACATCCCACAATATGCCAGATGTCAGCGCTGTGTATAGCTAATTCGCTATCCATTGGCACAAATGATTTACAACTTGCGTTAAAATGAAAATAAGTAAACAGAAACGATCATTTACAAGCGGAAATCCCTTCACAATATCAAGGGCGCTCGTAATTGGCAAATGTAATCGCATCGTGTTCTTATTATGCATATTATTATTAAAAATATTTGTTGCGTCACTGCATCTTTAAGTCATTTCATTTTATGGCAGGAATACTCCAGATAAAAAGGTTCGAGTGACCCCTTTTAGCAGTCTCGCCAATGGGCCAGCGAACTAGCCATACACACGAATACATATGTCAACTAAGGCATCACTGGGTAAAAGGTGCAAAAATCGCACCAATCTCAGGCTTATAAACCCCCAATTCGAATAGATGAATGAGCAAGAAGCAATAGACATAAAGTAATTATTTTTTGCTAAACACTTAGAAAATGTTTTCCAACCACGGGCCACGGGGTCGAAATCAGCAAGTTTCTTAACATACCATATCAACTGTATCCACTACTAGAAAAATTCTCGAAAAATCATCAAGGCCAAATCCAAAAAAGTCTCCTACATATGATGTCATCACAGCAAAAATACTCAATGAATTAACTCTAAAAGCTCAAAAAGCTCAATTAAATTCAATGCATGTCAAGGATAATCTATTTTCCGCCACAATGGAAGGTAGCAGAAATAATTTTAATACCAAAGCCCCGTAAACCACTGCAACAAGATCAGTCTTATAGGCCCATAAGCTCATTATCAGTATTGTCAAAACTTTCCGAAAACCTACTTATTGACAGATTGCTAACAAATACATTGAGTAACTCACAAAATAGCCCAAGACGAAGAAAATACTGCTCTGCGGCATTTTTGGACATAACTCAAGCCTTCGACAAGGTCTTCTGTTCAAAATAAGAAAAATGCTATCCTTAAACTATTTCCTTATCCGGAAATCCTGCCGTGCTGACCGCTACTTCATTGTAATACATCATGAAGAAAACGCAAGTTAAATTTTCCCTAATGATAAAACTAATTAATTATATATTAATTATAATTTTTACGGGAATGTTTCACTGAGAAATTTCCTATGTGTTAACTAGGTTAATAAAATATTTGCTTATTGTATTGATAACAATAGATTGTAATAAGATTGGGCAAATTAAAAAAAAAAAATGTTAATGTAAATTTGATAACAAACACAAGTCGAAATGACACACCTAAATCTAATCTCTCATTTCATTCCAGTGTTTAATGTAAAGGATCAAGTAAGCGTAGAAAATCTCTTTCGGATTGTCTGTCAAAAACATGACATTAGCTTTATTTTGTTTCTTGCACATTCGTACAAAGTATATCTGTTATACTATGTTCGTAAATTCGGAGGAGTAAATATATAAGCCAGAATTACGCTGGAACAATTTTCCAACTTACCGTTAGTTGGCCAATACTGATCATATTATTTAGATGTCCAATTCGGTTATCGTTAGATGCGATTTCGTGCAATTGTCTGTTAAATTTTGTGTATTTCTCCTATCTTTCAAATATATAAAATATATATAAAAAGTTAATAAAACTTTCTTTTGAATATCTGCAATCACTTTTATAGGAGAAAAATGTAATACATTTTTAATTTCTAAACGTACTTTTGTTGTTTGTTAATAACTATTTACTACAATTTACCAATCAAATAATTTGGAGAAACTAAAATCTTGTTTAAGCTAAGTTTATTGATAAATGCCGCAAACGGGGGCGTTTCCTAGGCGGTGAAACCACAGTACTTGTTACCGGATTTGAATATATTCAAATTGAAGTGATTAATTCACCTTACTGCATTTCTATACAGAACTGTTTTTTATATTGTTAATAAACAATAAATGACTTTTTATATACTTTAAAATCGACACCTGTCAGCTGTCACACATTTAAGCATTAAATGCCGGAAATCTGGTTGTGAATACGGCAATTTACACTATGTAAACGTGTCTCGCAAGTAGCCTATGAGTGAGCGAATTTTTTAAGTGATAATTTTAATTTACTCCTCCGAACTTACGAACGTCGTATAGCGCAATCAATGATGAATAAACTCGATTCGTATTAGAGATGGTAACTAGTCTACGAACGGCTAAATTATTAATCCATTAAATTACACTAGTTTACAGCCATTTTGTGCACTAGGTGCCACTATATTTTTCTGGCGTACTTTGGTCCTCCAAACTCGATTGCATTAATTTTTTTATTGTATGGATACGTTTTCGAGATATCAATTAAAAATTTTTTTTTTTCGGAGGTAGTTTGAATATTTGACCAATCTCGCCGTTCGGCATATCAAATTAAAAATAATCGAATCACCAATAAATGTTACTAATATTGTTTTTCAGTCGCTTCAGTAGTTTGAGTGCAATAGGCCATCATATGACAAAAAAAAATTTTTTTTTGGCCTAAATCAAAATCAATAATTCAATCTATCGCCGAGGAAAAGTATAAATCGTGGAAATATACCCAGTTTCTTATTTTTTACGTAGAGTTTGCACTTTTACGAAGAGGAAAAGGTATTTAGAATGAACATCTATGTAAAAATGCCGAAGTTATGATCAATTATGTGTGAAAGCACCAAAATTCAATTTTTTCTCAATTTTTATATTTGTTCCTTATTTATAGCGTACGTATAACGCAGGTTTATTCATCCCATTTATTTTCATTGTACTATTTCAATATAATATGAGATTATTAGATATAATGGCTCCTGCTTTTTTTCTGTTTATTTTGGAATTCGTTTCTCATATGGTGCGTCATATGAGAAACGGATTCCAAAATAAACAGATATAATATCCCATCATTCCCTGGTCCGAAAATCCTTGGTAGCGCTGCTCAGTATCTTTATTTCTCGGTGGAACCTCTCACCATGGTCGTCACTAAAGTCACCGAGATTCTCTGGGAAAAAATAATTATATGTCATCCATTTTTTTTTTTTAATTTTTCCAACAGGCGTAAATATGTCTCATTTTCTGCAAACTCGCCCGATTCCCCCCCGAGAATCTTTGTGACGTTAGCGACGAGCATGGTGAGAGATTCCAACAAGAAATGACCATTGAGGGGCGCCACCAGGGATTTTGGGATGAGGGAATGACAGGAGATTATATCTGGTTCCTCATAAGAGAAACTGATTCCAAAATATACAAATGACAATACTGAAAGAGTACAATAAAAATAAACGTAGTTATACGCTACAAATAAGGAAAAAATACAAAAATACAAAAATAGAGAAAAAATTGAATTTTGGTGCTTTCACATATAATTGATCATAACATCGGCATTTCTACATGGATTTTCATCATAAATATCTTTTTCTCTTCGTAAAATTGCAAACTCGACGTAAAAAACAATAAACTTCTTGTGTTTCACCATCACTTTGATTCAGATTTTCTTCATTAACATTTGAAGCAACGAATTTGTGTTTTGTATCCTGTTCTTTCTGTTTTGTATCTTGTTCCTCATGTTTTATATCCTGTTCTTTATATTCTACATCCTGTTCCTTATATTTTACATCCTGTTCTTTATGTTGGATATCCGATGCTTTGTGTATATTGGGTTCTTTATGTTCCACATCCTGTTCGTTATGTTCTACATCTTGTGCTTTGTGTTCTATATCGTGTTCTTTATGTTCTACATCCTGTGCTTTATGTTCTATATCCTGTTCTTTATACTCTACATCCTGTGCTTTGTGTTTTATATTGTGTTCTTTACGTTCTACATCCTGTTCTTTTTGTTTTATATCCTGAATACTTTGTTTATCCTGATTGTTAAGTTCATACTGATAATTTTCTTCATCCTCTTCTTGTCCATCTTGTTCATTTTGTTTTACGTTCTGTTCATTTTCTTCTTTAACCACATCTCCTCGTTTAGCATGTTCATTATTTTCATTATTTCCACGATTTATATTTTTTTTTCGGTGATAGATTGAATTATCGATTTTGATTTTGCAAAAAAAAATTGTCATATGATGGCCCATTGCACTGAAACTATTGAAGCGACTGAAAAACAATATTAGCAACATTTATTTGTGGTTCGATTATCTTTAATTTGATGTGCCGAACGGCGAGATTGGACGTTCCTAACTCGAGATATGCTTCAAATAGTCAAACTACCTCCGAAAAAACCAAGAAAAAGTTAAAAAATTCATATTAGTCCAATCAGCTGGAAGTTTTGCCTGTGAAGTTTTAGGGTAGGTTTGATGTGCTCTTTCCGAATTTTTACTTTACCACCTCTTTTTTTCCGGAAGTAGCCGCCATATTGGAAAAATGGCGCTCCAAAACAGTTTTTCGACGATATTTCCTTTCCGACTCACTTTACGGTGAAAATAGTTATGTAATAAATTAAACTATAGAACATTTCCTATAATTTATGTATCGACCTTTTTTTTGTGAAATGAATAGTTTCGGAGTACGAGCGCCGCAAATTCTACTCCAACACGCGTATTTCATATATCAACGACAAATATTTTATTTGAAACAAGAGTTCGACTTGCATAGT
>JAFFZR010023886.1:10948-29014 GCA_018397195.1 Lethrus apterus | reverse complement strand
TATTCATCAAATAACAAAAAAAGTATGAGCTTCTTAAGATGTGGATGACCATTTTTTGACCACTTACAAAACAGGCAGAAGAGAAAATAACATGCCAAATAATGCTTTCTTTCAGTACAAATCCACATACCAAATTTGGTCCCAATCGCGAAAAGCGTTATAAAGTTTTCTCGAAAAAACCATTTCTTTTCAGGAAATTTGTATCCCTCTAGCGGCTAAACGAAGCAACTTTGAATAGAGGTAAGTTGGGTTAAATCGTTCTATTTTGGCCTCGGGAATATGTGTTATTATTTTGTACAGACCTTTCGGGGACACCCGTATATAACAACATCAAAACCATTTATTGTACATATATGGATTTTTCTCCGCTACGAAACATTTTATTATCATTATTTATTTGTATGTTTTTAGGTCGAATTTATCTACTGATGTTATTCTAATATTTTATTATTTATATAATTATTTTTTTAAAGTTGCGATCATTAAGCAAACATAATTGATTAAATTAGAATTTGATATAAAATGAGGGTTGCGGCAGGTAAAGGGACAACGTCTACATCCCTGCCCTACGCCCGAGTCGATGTGATGCGCTGGATGGATCTAGGTCAGTGGGACATCCCCACTTTTCCCCACCAGTATCGCCCCACCACGGGGCCTGCCCAGATAGTGTGTGCGATGTTGTAAGTGTGTGTGTATGACTTCACAACAGCACTAACATAGACCTGGTTATTGGGAAAGTGGGTCACCAGTCCCGAGTCACTTTCACTTATTACATGGGCTCCTAATCATTTTCTTTTGTAGCCTCGTGCGGTGAACACGTATTTCGGTAGGGGATCTGTTTCGTTCAGCGTCGTCGATCTATAAAATCATTGGTCAGTCATCGTCGTATTCTTCGTTAAGCAATAGGTGTCGTGCTTATTACTCGTTTGTGACTTTAGTGCGTGTGTGTTGTGTTTATTTAGGATTACCCACTCTGCTTGGATTACTTACGCGTTACCATGAATTCCTTTTGGATATAAATCGTGCTACGTTTTTTTTTTGTGTAAACCTGCAATCATGACGCTTTTGTTACTATTTATTTGTTGATGTTTTGTTGTATGTATCTAAAAGGATAATTGAGACAGTGTGATTTTTGTGAAATGTTACTGGACATGGAGAACCAACCTACGTTACTGTCGCTTAACATGTCCCCGTTTATTGCCAGTTCTGGAGATTCTCCAGTCGGTGGCAATACAAATCAGTCTTCTAGTCCCATGCCTCCACAATACGGTTCGCCACCATTAGGTGGTGGTTACCATAGTTGTCAACAGAGTAACATGGGAATGCCGCAACAAAACATGATGATAAGTCATAATTTACATAACCTCGACACGTCGTATTTGTTTTCTCCAGGAATTGGTAACCTGCAAGGCGTCGATATGGGAACCAGTTACCAGATAACGGAAACGGCCACGTCGATAAGTTCCGGCGACATTCCAGACACAAAATACGGTATAGAAGAACTGTGTCCGGTGTGCGGGGATAAAGTGTCCGGTTATCACTACGGTCTCCTCACGTGTGAATCATGTAAGGGTTTTTTCAAGAGGACCGTGCAGAATAAGAAAGTATACACGTGTGTTGCGGAAAGGAGCTGTCACATCGACAAGACGCAGAGGAAGAGATGTCCGTTCTGTCGTTTTCAAAAGTGTCTCGAAGTTGGCATGAAACTAGAAGGTGAGTCGCTTTCAAAACATTACGAGCTTTGTCGTGGTTGCCAGTCCACGTGTAGGTGTCAAAAAGCTATTGTATTTATCTTAGTCGCATGCCCTACATATTGACTGACTGCAAATCTACTTGCGCAATTTATCTGATTGTGTACGAGTGGAATTACGTTTGTAAAATTATATTGCTATATTCACAATGTTTTCATTTCTAATATTATTAAATAATCTTTTTATCATTTCAAGAGGTTTACTGACACACACGTTACTAATTTTTAGTTTTATTGACACACACATTACTAATAATAAATAATAAAAAAATATATCTTAATTCTTGATATATAGGTGTCTAGATAGCTTCATAAATCTATTTTTGAATTTAAACACAAAAACATATGTTTGTAATTGCTCAATGCACGTCAGTCCACAATATATTATTCTTTATGGTAACAGATGAACAGGTTTCGAATCGACAATCTTGTTAATTGAAGAATTATATTTCTTCATTGGTCGTAAATAAATTCAAAATTTCAAAAACTATTCGTGTTAATTGTGAAGATTGGCAACTCAAAGTGTTGATGTTTTTAAACAAGTTTATTGTAATTATAAGTTACACCATAAAGTAGAAAGAAATAATTTAGATTTTGAGATTTTTTAAATTTATAATTCTTCAAATAAAATTGTATTGGATCTTTGATGTGATGGGTATTACCTTAATCATATTTTGGGAAGTTTCGGAAAAAGAAACAATAAAGTGACAAAAGTTTTAATCAAATTGAAAAATGCACAGTCGAAAAATAATCCTCTGTATTTACTCCCCTGGTAATTTTCATTCTCTTTTACAACTTAAAACACACCTTACGTATAATTACATATAAGATTTGAAAAGATCTCTTTATTTTTATTTATTTATTTATTTATTTTTTTAATAGTAAATTATGATTTATTTCATGAAAAAAGTTCAACAAGGATTTAAAAAAATTGTTAATAATTTTTCGAAATTTTCTTCTTCTCGTCAATTATGATGTTACTTCTCATCTTAGTCAGTGGCGTATCATATTCTTTTAACAATGGCATTCGTGACCGAAATAGCATCTTATAGCAGCTTATAATATAATTGATAATCAACACAAAAGCTTGATAATAATAATTTTGATAAGAAATTTTCTAGTTTAAAATTTTCAAATTAAATTGAATTTGATAGATAGCTTTATACGTGCCTTTTACGTCAAAGCTTTGTGATCTTATTCCATTATTATTTTGAGCTTTACTTTCCAGTTCGTTATAGCCTTTTTTTCAGATCTTTTGATTTTCATAACACAGTTAATTATTTTCGAAGTTTCCCAACATAATATTGAGACGCCCGTGTAACTGGATGAGTTTTTTTTTTTTTATTATATTTTGATTATATTTATTTATGTTTATCATCAAAAATACTTCATTACAACCATTTTTCTTGTAATTAAATGGTATAAAGAAAAAGGGCTGCACAGTGTTTGGAAACATATAATACATAAATATATTTCTTTATATCTTACGCCCCCCCCGCCATATTTCTGATTAATTACATCAAAGAGGTATATTAATTAAATACCAGAAACTAAAAAAATTTCAATGTTGTGGTTTTTTCATAAAATAAAAACTTGGTAAAGAGTAGATTTCTTAAAATGGCTTCCGCCGCCAATATTGATCTTTATGTCCGGGCTAATTGCTGATGTTTTGTACACTTTTGCAAGTGACTTCATCATGGCGACCAAGTTACCACGTCGTCCAGTTGGTTATGAAGTTTTAGATTATTATTGTGTCGTCCTGATAATGTCGCTTGCACAGTGGCAAACATTAGCAACTAACGTCAAAATGCCGCGGTTGCAGCCCGTATACAAAGATACAACAACAAGATCTGAGCTTTAAACAAATGTTTTTTGTGTCCATTTTTTATTTATAATAATTTTTAAATCTGTCAAAATCTTAAATCAGCGTTGGTATTATGCAACACGGTTTGCAAGACGTTTCAGACATTATTATTATTATATTTCCAAAAAATTACTTGTGCTTTTTGATTCTTCACAAAAATTTGTCATTAGTGTCACTTGTTAATAATAATATAAAATCCTGTTGTAATGGAAAAATGGGTTATGCTGCAATTTTGTAATAAAAACAAAAGAAACACAGTAACAAAAATGTGATAAATTCCGAAATTATGGATCGCCCGTTCTAAATTATTCTTTAAGCTTAGGGGATCTCAGCCTTTTAAAGGATGTTGCTTTTTATTTAGAAAAATAAAAAAGTAATAATAATAGTAATAATAATCAGTAATATTCTAAAATAGCGGTTTTTAATTGTTTTGATTTGGATCGTACATTTCTGAAAATATCAACAGCATTTTCACAAGTTTGTCCAAATTAGTTTATAATAATGAGAACATTTCTGATATTAATGAACAACGTGTTTGATTTTGACAAAAATTATTATTTCCCTTTGTAACATATTTACATATTTTTTCCTTCGTATCAAACTATACAGGCATGACGAATCCAGTGGTTATTTAAATATTTAATTGTAATTTTCGATTACGGAGCGAACCCCAACCATTTTTGCGAGACTTTTCCTCAAGAGCCCCCGTGGAACACCTGTATACACTTGCGAAGACTCTTTCATGAACAACTTTAAAACACGAAAAAATATTCCTCGATCTTAGAGACAGTCCTTAATTTATTCGTTCGAAACACAACCAATTTTTTGAAAACTGAGCGTTAAACTTAAGATAAATTGTGTGAAAACATCAACCACTACATTGCATATTTTTTTAAGTTTTAGAAACAAAAATCCTATTTATAACCCTGTTGTGCGTTTAATTGGAAATATTGATTTAAACGAACGGTTCTTTGTATTTTTTAAATACATTCTCCAATGTTTAAGGATTTATTTTTTCTTAATAATGACTATATTTTCCTCCTACTTATAATCCTACTTATAATTTCTTCTTTCTTCTTGTAAAAAAAATCAGAAACAGTAATATAAATGAGAATGACAAGAGTTAAAAAACAAATTTTATGAAAATTATATGAAAAATTTATTGCGAAGCATCACTAATTATGTCGTTATTAGAAAATGTATTATATTTAGTTATTGAGTGCAAGACCAAACATATCAATTGAAACGGGTTACAGGTGACCTTGAAAGTCAAATCCGCAAAAACAGCAGTTCTCATTTTAAATTTTAGTAATAAGTTTACTCCCAAATAATAATTTAGTACTTGCACACGCATTTGTTTACATATAACGCTCGGCAATTTGCGCAAAACGCCTTGCTCGCATGCCGACATCAATATGGAATTCGTTCACCGATCAGAAAAATGTTCACGCAGAAACGGACGTTTGCATTTTTCTCAAAATTAAGTTGTGTTTGTTATAAAATCATCGTCATCATAAATGAACATGAACTTATTGACAGTTATTGACTTTACTGACATTGATAATTTAAAGGTTCCACTTTAAATCCCATTTTAATCATGAACAATTTGTATTCAACTTGAGCCCTACTTTTCCGGTTATATCAGAAATAGAATATATATAATTTTTGTACTAGAACGTCAACGTCACTGGCAACAATTTAATGTACATTACAAAATTTCGTAGGTGACGATTTTATTATACAGCGTGTTCGAAATGTGATTTTTACGTGGTGTAAATATTTTAAACATTTATGGGTTTTTCGTTAAATTAAAAAAAAATGTACTTTTTGAATTCCCATACAGAAAACAATGTTTTAAAAAATTTTTAGTGTAATGAGACTTTTATGTTTGGTATTCGACGTATGCACTCGATTATGTATTAATAGAAATATTTTTTAGTTACACTTATGTACATACTTACAGGGTATAATTAATTATACATATAGAGTTGATGAAATGTGTAATTATCTACCGTCATTTGTTTTGGAGAGCCTTGTGTCTCCAAAACAAATGGTAGTAGAAATTTGAAAAACATCTCAGACGATGAATTTTAAATAACAGTGTACTAAGTTTCGACAAGATATGATATACCGTTAAAATATTTAACTGTATCCCTACTTTTTAACGTCCTGTATAATATTACTCTTTCATTTTGAAATTCGGTGTAAGTTGAATTGTTTGAATGGATCTGGGGAGGAAGGGGACTCAATTTAGGGCAAAATGAGAGAGGAAAAATAATGAAAGGAAAACAAAAAATGTTAATTATCAAATTATTTGTTTTGTGACATTGTCTATTCAAAACCCATTTAACTCTCCGGTCGATTTTATAGATTTAAAGGGGGTTATTCCAAATATTATTATTAAATAATGTAATATAATGTAATGCGCAAAAATTTAAAAATAATAATTTTTTGGCCTTTGATTCAAAATACCGTAGATATAATATTTAATTGTCATCGACAAAATAATTTCAGTTCAAAATTATTAGTGCAGTGGTCCGGAAGGGGGCTTAGAAAAGAATTGGGCCTTTGGTGAGGATGGTAGTGGGGGCAAAAATTTAAAAAAAAATCAAAGTACTGTAGATATCAAATTTAATTATGTCATCGACAAAATAATTTCAGTTCAAAGTTATTAGTGCAGTGGTCCGGAAGGAAAGGGGCTTAGAAAACAATTAGGCATTTGGTGAGGTTGGCTGGGGGCAAAAATAAAAAAATATATATATTAAAGTACTGTGGATATCAAATTAAATCATATCTTCGACATTATTAATTTAATTAAGCCCACCGGAAGGGGGTTTAAAAAATTTTGTTTGCATTACATACCGAGTGGAGAACATGACATTTATTTTTTACAACATGGGAAGCCGAGTTTATTATTTAATCATTAAAATTATATTTTGAATTAAACTTTCTTTTAGAAAAGAATTGGGCCCTTGGTGAGGTTGGTACTGGAGGAAAATTTTTTTAAAAAATCAAATTTCGGTGGATATCAAATTTAATTACCTATATCTTCGTCAAAAGTAATTCATTTAAAAGTTATTAGTACTGGAAGGGGGCTTAAAAAAGAATTGTTTAAATTTTATTTTTTGGCATTGTATACCGAGTGGAGAACATAACATTTATTTTATACGGTTCTCTCCAACATGGGAGACCAAGTTTATTATTTAATCGTTAACATTTTATTTTGAACTAAACTTCCTTTAGAAAAGAATTAAGCCTTTGGTGGGGTTGCTAAGGGGCAACAATTTTTTTAAAAACATCAAATTTCTGTGGATATCAATTTAATTATATCTTCGACAAAATTATTTCAATTAAAAGATATTAGTGCCGAAAAGAATTAGACCTTTGATGGTACAGGGGGGCAAAAAAAAAATAAAATACTGTGGATATCAAATGTAATTTATGTCTTCGACAAAATTATTTCAATTAAAAGTTATCAGTGCTGGAAGGGGGCTTAAAAAAAATTGTTAAATTTTTTTACATTATATACCGAGTGGAGAACATGACATTTATTTTTTACGGTTCTCTCCAACATGGGAATCCGAGTTTATTATTTAATCATTAAAATTTTATTTTGAAGCAAACTTTCTTTTAAATAAATAAAAAAACCTGTTGTACGACGAATCCTCAATGTCCACGATTAAAAATTTCTCGTTTTTTTTTAGTAGTGAAACTAAGCAGCAATAAAATTTCGTGTGTGAATTACATAAATAATTATGTCTGTCAGTGATAGCGTTCTCGCAACTTTACTAAATGTACACAGTCTGAATTTCTAAATTGCTCAACACACTCTGTTGCAAGTTGTATAAAATGTCGGCGTGTTGTGTACTTGTCCGCCGGTTTCTTCGAACATCATTAAACATTTTGAAAATTTGCTTCTACGCAATGGAACGTGATGTCATTATAAATATGTGATTTTAATATACAGAGTGTCCGATTTATAAGACATGGGAATCTTATAAACCACAAGTCAATTAACTATTTATAAGTTTGTGTTTTAGTCGTTTTTTTATCGCTGTCGTATGTAGGTATACGTTGACATCGTTCCGATACATTTTTACGTTTACGTTGGGATTTTTTCTCTTTTTGTCTTGATGCATTTATTGAGTAGAATATGTTGAAATTATTCATTATTTATTTTGAGTATTAACTCAAAGGAAAATAAGATTTTAAGGCGATTGCTAAAAGCTCTTTAACAAAATTGTTCTTATCAACGAAAAGTTCTGCAAGTTTGAATAATACAAAAACATTGATAATTTACACCTTGCGCAGCATTTTCCTATCAAAAGCTATTCAGCTGGACGTGATCGATAAAATAGTAGAAAATCACACGTAACGTTCGAACAAACACATTTCGTTATTTTCACAAATATATTCGCCATGCACTCAAGAATTCCGTACAATCTAAAATTACAAATTCTCGTTACAATTCTTTGAATAATTTGCATAATTTTTTATCTAGTTTGTCGATAGTGCTTTAACATTGTATTGCATGGCAAAGCAAGAAATGTTCCACTCTTTTGCAAATAATAACATAAATCCAAGGATGAATCATAAGATCAAATAGATGGGATAAAATTTAATCCGCAGAAATCTTCCAAATATTTCCTGAAAAGGCGTCGATGCAGATTTAGTTGCGAAAGACATCGCGAAATGAAGGACTAAATGTCCTTGGCCTACTTCCCTTGTGGAATTTCATAGATAAAAGGCACGAATTAACATTCACAATTTTTGAAATGCTGTGAGGTTATAATTGAAAAAAAATATGTGCCATAATTAAAATGATAAGAAATGGTAATTATAAAAATTCTGCCAACATTTTAAAATTTGTGGTATTTTAAAACTTCACAAAAAGATCTATGAATACTTTCTAGCGTGGCTTTTCTGATTTCGCAAAAGGGTTTGAAAATGCTTAAATTTATAAAATTGGATTGGGTTTGGTTTGGAAAGTTTCTTGGAAAAAATAATAAGGAGTCCAACCAAACAAAACCCAACACTACGCAGGGGCGGATACAGGTCTTTTTTATTTTATCAAATTTTACCAAAAACCTGATTTATTTGGATCAAAGAAATCTAGTAAACAATCTCATTTGTTGGCAATATTTGGTAAATATAGCTATATCCTTATTGTGAATATTTATTTTCTTAAAAATATTATTAATTTGTAAAAACATGATATTTAATTTAAAACATTTATTCATTTTTTTCTGGTGATGATGTGAGAAATAAAAACAGAAAAATAAAATATTCCTAACCAAATTATATATATTCGCCTGAATTAATTTGAATGACCAAATTCGGTGTCTTCCCGCACAAAAATTTGTGTGGGTTTGGGTTGGGTTCCTTCCGTAATCGAAAATTACAGTAAAATACCTTATTTTGTTTTAATTCTCCTCTTCTAAAAATTAATAAAAATTATTTATTACAAAAAAAGGAAAACAATTTTTGTATTAAAATAAGAAATAAGAAGCATTTAAAACAATGTAATATTTTATTTCGATTATAGCGCGTTCCATTTTTGTGAGGCTTTTCGTGATATAAAATTGTTGGTTTTTTATGATAAATAAAGGGGGATATTTACCAATACAGTTTCAAGAAAAAAACCTTTGAAATTGACCCGAGATATGACTAAATACTAATTTTTGAAAATTTCATTAATTTTTTCCCATTTTTTGCTAATATTTTTATTCCCTTTTGTTTACTTTTTTTGAAGCTTTTTTAATGAGTTTATTTGCTTTGAAAAAAACGGTTACAATGTTTGATTTTTCAATAAACAAAAAACGAAGAAAATAAATTGTCATTTTTCAATTTATAATTTGATTTAATGAAATGTTTTAGCCAAAATTTAAGTTGTGGTATTTTTGAACCTGAAAGAAGACTTGGGTTGAAGACCCTTTCTTTCGGCTTGACATTACTCATCTTTTCAGATTTATTGTTTTCGGTCAAGTTGAAAATGCTTGAAAAATGCAAATTGCAACAGCATCTCCTTTTAATCGACACTTTCTGAAACCCGCAATATAATTAAACCGATCAAATCGAACCCAACGAAAATCACGTAAACCCTGCCGACCCCAATCGCGCCGTCAACTCAATAAAATCCAATCAAAACCAACCACCGATTGATTGATCGTATCATCAAACAATTGCATTGGAACTTTTGATTTCCAACGTCATCTCCATTTTTGATGAAATTAAGGCAATTTAACCCCGGAAATTTAATCTTAACTGATGCATTTTTACAAAAGGTTTGTCGTAAGTGGCGATGTGTAACGGCATTCCTTTAGGCGCACTTTTGGGGAGGACATTATTCAATTATAGACAGTGGCGTTACATATATTAAAATTGGATTGGGTTCACTTTCATTGTTATTAAAGATTTGGCAAAGTGTAAAATTACAATAAATAATAAATGTTACCAATCAATGGGGCTTACCCATTGGCTCATTGGCCTTTCTTTTAAAACTGTATCTGAACACAATATTTTAAATTACTTTCTTCGTTCGTTGATGATTTCAATTTTCTTGAATGAAAAGTTGTCTTCCCAAAAAAAAATCAATTTTCTTTCCATTAATGAATAAAAATTCAAGAAATTGTTTATTATTAAAAGCCAAATTAAATAATATAATCATGAAAGTATCATAAAAAAATATTCGTACTTGTCCGTCATTGGCTTTTATTTTGGGTGATAGTTTGACAATTTTTAAAAAATAATATTTAAATGCAAATAATAAACATTACAACTTGTATGGCTAATACGGGCGGATCTTATAAAGACTATTCTGAATGGGGTTGGGTTCGCTCCGTAATTGAAATTCAGGAGAGTAGATATATGGGATTCAAAAAAATTAATAACTTGCAATGTTTAAAAAAAAAACATTTTTAAAATTCTGTTTTTTTTTTTTTATTATTTTAAATTAACTTTATGTGCCACGAGTTGCATTCTTCTAAGGTCTTGCGGGCCGCGTGTGTTTGACACCACTGCCTTACAGTATTTCCGACGTAAGCGGAAGTACAACTTCGTTTTTAAATTAAATCTCCAGTATTTATTTTACTTATCTTTTCACATTCATCTTTTTATTCTTGATTATGCAACTAACTTGATGTGTAATAAAAATATATTTATTACGACACACAAATATAAAATGTATAAAAATATTTTTTATAATCTTTCAAGTAATAAATATTTGATATTTTTTCTATGGAAACCATTGGGATAAAAAAATTAAGCGTGTTGCATGCACAAGAATAAAAGATAATTGCAATTTCAAGCAATTACAACCAAGAATTTGACATAATATTTATGTTCCAAGATGGAAATCTTAGTTTTCATTTATGGAGGAAAAATAAATTTCTTGAAGCATAAATCTAAGACCAAAGGGAGAAAAACAAAAAATTAAAAAAAAAAACAAGCAAAGTTGATAAACTCTATTATAATAAATACATTTTCTTGACATACAACTAAACAACAATCCCTTGGAAAGTATGTTGGATTTAAATGGCACGCCAAGCAAACGCGCTTCGCGTCGTAACTCCGCTCGCAAAAAGTGAATTTAAAAAGTGAGATCTCGCCGCTCGCCGGTCGCATTACAGAAATAACGACCGGGCGGTACATCAATTTCGTGGCGCTAAAAATGTAGGTCGCTTTTCGGCTTCTGAAGTTTCGTAATCGGCGCGGATTTCGACGCATGCCGGTCCAACAAGCACGTCTCATAAATGTTAAGTGGATTTTATTTCGTTACGGTGTTACTCAATCGCGCTCTTCGAGTCTCGGTATACCCCCGGTTAATTGTAATGGACACGTTAGTGTAATAATCGACCGGGTGATATTTAAAAGTCGTGCCTTACGAATCCCATTTGCTAAATGTTTAATTGATCGGAGATGATTTCGTGCATGTAATTTAAAATACAAATCTGATGAAGACTTTTGAAGAAGAATTTTGAATTTTGTAAATAATTGTAAACTAATAATTGTCTGTCACACATTTTTCGAATATTTTGAAAATCGTATAAATGCTCTCCGTCTTTCTATTTTACTCGGATTTTTTTCGGGCGTCCCGCCCTATCCCTCTGTCTTTCAAGCATCTTTTTTTCCATCTCATTTCATTCCTCCACTAACCATTCCAAGTCCTCCAGTGTTCCCACTTTTCCACACCTCCATCGGAGTTAGAACACACCAACTTTTCTTCTCCTATCCGGTGTCTATTTCTTCATCTTTCATTGCTATAGCTACTTCTGCCTATCATGGCCCGATTCTCGTTTTCTTTCCTTCTCTCCGGATATTCCGATAAAGTTTGATACGTCGTGTCTGCTCTGGAGGAATAAACCTAATTGAAATTTGTTGCTTTAGGAACTTTACAAACAGAAGATTGTGATGTTCATCTTCAAATGATAAGTCGTTGATATTCGGCATAAAAAAATTTCATTTTTTGTCAGTAAATGGGGATCGATCAGGAGTTTTGGGATCTGATCTCTTGCGAAATGTGTACTATTGTGTAAGGTTATTTTTATGTTTCTTGTTTTCTCTTCTTTATTATTATTAATATCAAATTCTTGGTTGTAATTGCTTGAAATTAATAGATAATTCAAAAATAAAGATAAAAATCACTTGACCTACATAGCAAACACATACAAACATGTCATGTAATTTTTCTTAAATTTTCTTGTCGCAATTACAAGCTTTAAACTTTCATCCTCATAGTTATTATTTTTAACTCCTAATTTTCGTAGTTTGTAATTAATAATAATAATAATAATATTATTTATTGGTTTCAATAATAAATAGATAGAAACAAAATATATAAAAAGAACAAAAAAAAAAAACCAAAAAGATACCACATCAGTTTTGCTGCAAAAACAGCTCCCTGTTCTTCCTTGTTGACCCTGATCATTTAAATTACTTAATCTAAACTACTTAATCTTTTAAACATAAACAGATATATGATCAAATACAAGCGGAAGATGCCCATAGACACAAGTGCATGCCGAAAGAAAAAAATATATATATATAACAACTCATTACTTAGCTAATTATTTATTCATTTGCTCATCGTATAACCGCGACATATACGCAACTCTGAAACGAAATTGAAAATTCTAATGAAATATTTTATTTCATTGTAGAACAGATAAAAATTAAATATAAAATAATAATAATCATAATTATAATAAAATAATAAGAATAAAATTTATTATGAAATGAAAACAACAGTCACGAAAAACGGGTTGGGTTGGGTTCGTTCCGTAATTATAATTTTCGATTACGGAGCGAACTGAACCACATATTTTTTGAGGCTCTTTGCAACGTAAAAGTCATTTTATAATAATAATTATTATATTATTAATAATAATTATTATATTATTAATAATAATTATTATTATTATTCGAAGGTATGTACTGGGAAACTTTCAGATTATAAATTTCACAAAGCTTTCTTAACGGATTGGGATTAAAGCCAGTCAAACTACCTTGAATATAAATTTATTTCCCGAATTATTTTCTGCGCTTTCAATATTTTCAAAAATATACCCTTCTGATTGACAGAAACGATTTAGTAGGTGCATATCTTGATAATGTTTCGTCTTCGTTTCTGCTTAAGTGGGAATAAACTAATTAAAAACCCAACCCAACCCAATAAAGTGGATTTATGTGGAGAAATTTTCATTTCTATTTTCAAATTGTTTTTATCAGCTAGACCGACCAGTTATAAGTGGATCTTTCAATCTAATTGATAAAACAAATTTAAAATGGTTCTATAAAACCCTACTGCGTTTCGTGAACGATTTGTATATGCTTCAACAAGTCTTGTAGTTCTGTTAAGGGAGGATAGACCAAAGAAGAAATAGTGGAGGGGAAGAGATGACGAAGATATTTGGGGGAAAGAGGACAGGGATTAGAGGTACTGAAGGTGGCGAAGAAGAAGTTGGAACAAAGGCGAAGGTTGTAAATAAGCATGCCAATTTTTTACCCAATGCTCAGTAATTCCATCGTTCGCTCTAGTAAATGAAACAATGGTCCTTTAAAACCCTAGTACATTCCATGAACTATTTCTATATAAACAAGTCTTATTACCGCAACCCAAAGACCACACTCTGTAATTGGGTTCGACCTGTTGAGGTGGCAGAAGAATAAAAATAAAATTAAAAAATTCTCAATAATTAGAAGATTATTCCCAACATTTTTTCATTTCCGTTCTCAAATCAGAGATAGGATCGAGCCTTATCGGCTCTTCCTCCTCTCTCTAGTTGATGGAACAGATGTTTGGTCCTATAAAACGATACTGCGTTCCATGAACGATTTCTATATTCTTCGTCATTTGAAGTATTATTGCGTAAAGTTCAGTAATAAAAAGATAAGTATCTTTCCAAACATTTTCTGTCAATTAAATTGTAAAATGTGTTAGAATTTTTATTATATTTTAATGACATGACAAACAAATCGAACAAGAAATCTTCAATAGATAATGGGATTCTCCATTTAGATAACATAATGTTTGTAAACTGTGTACGCATGCATGATAATGTTTCAGTACAACACACATTGAAAATAAAGCAGCGCATTAACAAACAAAATAACAATATATACAAATGTTACTTGTATGTATTCAAATGTATGTATTTGTGCTGTGAGGTACATAAACCTAAGTGGACGGGTATTTCTCAATGAATACGTTCACTATTTACCTTTTTTCTTCGTTACAAGCAATTTATTCGCATCTTATCTTTGATTTTTGAAAACTTTAAACATATAGACCATCTCCGTAAATTGAATTTTCAAATTTATCCAATGTGACATTTTAGAGCCGCCGTTACAAAATAGACCGAGAAATAAATACCATGTCACGGACTGAATACTGCATATCTCGATAAATGTGCGGGCTAATATTTTTTCGAAATGGGCAAGAAATAGTCCCACCTTAAATAAATTCTCGAGAGTGCTACGTCGTCCATATAAAGATCAAACTAATCTCATAGCCAGAGTAAAGCACACGAGTGAAAGGAGGTTGAAGTTTTATGTCGTTTCGATTTCGTTTTCGTATTTCGTTATCAAAATATCGAGCAAATTGGGGCACGTTCTTAATTCATATGACGATTAACAAACAAACGCTAATCGAATGCTAAACACATCGATCTTTAATCTAAACTATGAACTTTTTCCACTTCATAGGTATGAAGTTATAATCGTGAGTTGAAAATTGTAATAATTTCTCGAAGACGTTTAGTAAACACCAATAGAAGATTAACCTTTGTTAATATATTTAAAATTATAGTTCTGTTCATCTTGAAAAAATTAGTTAAAACATCTTTTTCGTTAGCAATTGTTTTGTTCATCGGTTTCCCCCTTTTTTCTACTTTATTTCAATATTTCTTTTGTGATTCATTGTTACCTAGAATCTTTCCCATCTTTATTATCATCTTTTCGTCATTTGCTAAATGTTTGTAAATTATTTTTGTGATATATTTTCCTTGAGAATTAGCCTCATGATGACGTGGATCAATGATATTTTAAAACCAAGATCACATGCACCAATCAGAACAATCTTATACTGAAAAGATTGCATGGTGCTTTTCTTGCCGCTACGTCATAGATTCGTGATGTAATAACCATGAAAACTTTAAAAATACATTTAATGTCATGGGTGTTATAATTCATTCGGTTAATTCTCCAACCAAAGATCATTCGTACTCAATTTTTGTGTGGCAAGATTCTTATTTTTTTATTCGCAATGATTGCTAAAGACAATTAAACTCGACCACTTTCTTTTCGTCAAATTGATTTAATTGCCAAGCAACCGTTGCTCATACAAATTAAAAATCTTTCCAGCAAAAGTTGGAGCACTCATGCTCTTACGTATGAAAATATTTCTTTGTAATGCCAGTCCTAAAATAATCAACGTATAGACCAGTAGTGGCGAATCTATGACCCGCGGGTCAGACACTGACCCACGAAGACTTTTTAAATGAAGCACACGTTGATTTTTATAAACTTATTTTTTATATCATAAAAGAGAGAACAGACAATCGAAAATATTAAAAAACATAAACGTAAACCTTTCTAGAGGATTTTAAAAATGAGAACCAAAAAATTCAAGTGTCAAGTTTTTCTGTTAACAAATTTTCGGGTTTCCAATGATATCCTTTTTACCCCCTCCCCTCCAAGTGACGACACTGACTTAGTGACCCACGGGCTAGCATTAAAAAAATGAACAAAATTTGACCCACTTCTCAAAAAGGTTCGTCATCACTAATATAGACGCTGGTTACGCTGGTTTACAAATTTCAAAAAAAATTCTGTGCATTAGGTGCCACTATATTTTTCTTGTGTATAAGGATAAAATACAAAAATTGAGAAAAAATTTAATTTTGTTGCTTTCACATATAATTGATCATAACTTCGGCATTTCTACATAGATTTTCATTCTAAATACCTTTTTCTCTTCGTAAAAGTGCAAACTCTACGTAAAAACAAGAAACTGGTTATATTTCCACTATTTATACTTTTTCTCGGCGATAGATTGAATTATCGATTTCGATTTCGGCCAAAAAAAATTTTGTTTGTCATATGATTGCCCATTGTACTGAAACTACTGAAGCGACTGAAAAACAATATTAGTAACATTTATTTGTGATTCGATTATCTTTAATTTGATGTGCCGAACGGCGAGATTGGGCGTTCCTAACTCTAGATATGTTTCAATTAAAAATTAAAAAATTCATATCTCGAAAGCGTATCCATACAAAAAAACATTAATGCAATTTTCGAGTTTGGCAGGCCAAAGTACACAAGAAAAATATAGTGGCACCTAGTGCACAAAATGGCTGTAAACTAGTGTTATTGTTTAAAAAGTGTATCAAACCAATAATTTTTTCACAAAAGTTTTTCCTAAATTTATTGAAGGTTAGCCGAATCATACTTTGTCTATTCGCTTTTTTTTAGGTTTGAGTATGTACCTGTAATGTAACTGCTCTTTTTTCTGTTTTAGATTTCATATAAAATCTATTGTTATTTGTTAAAATTGTTCAGCATAGTCATAGATGTATAAATCTAAGTAAATATTAGTTTAATATGATGCCTTTTTGGATAATTTGTTAAACTCTTGAGCAAAATTTGTGCAGAAATTACACCGTTCGATAGTAGAGGGAATTCCAGAGTTCTGAGCCTTAATAAAAAGTGCCAACCCAAGCTTTGACCTTTGACCCGTGCCATCGCGTCCATGAATCCTAGCCAACCTATATCTTTGAACAATCATCAACTCCACTCAACAGATAGCAGTACACACCAGGATATGCTGGATTCATAAGCTGTTCCTAGCTGTTCAGTTTAACAGGCCCGTTCAGAAGCTGTTCTGACGTGTTCAAAATCTGTTTGAAAGATATATGTTGGTGTCAGTCTCTTGGTTTGTCTATCTGCCTGTCCGGCTGTACTGTCTGTCTATGATACTATCGTTGTGTACCCATACTATGATACAATAGTATGGGTACACAACAATTGGTATGCGATTGACGAAAGGAGCGGCGAATACATGGTGCAACCGCGCGGTTTGCCGCATACTTCGAACATCTGTCACTTTCGCTGTCAAAAATACCACTTTTTCGTCGCGACATGCCGACGCTACCGAACCGTCCCGACGCCATGTCTTTCGAAAATAAGCGTCTTCCGTCTCCGAACTATACAATTTTGACCTTTTCCCAGCCGCGAAAATCTCCAATTTCACAAGACAAACGTTTTCCGGAACGCGCGCGTTTGCATTGCACTTGAAAAATTAAGAAAAACATTAAGTTATTAAACAACTTTGGGGCCATGGGAATCGAGGCAACCTATCCATTCGGTTTAAAGGTGACTATGAACTTTCGTTTTATGTGGATATGGACCATAGGAACGATCACATACCCGGCACTATTACCGGCTCTCGTACTATTATCTTCATGTGCAATTTATTTGCTGCGAACCAGTTATTCGTCGCTTCCCGATTATTTGCCATTACTTGGAGTGTTTGATGTAGATCAGTGCTGCTTGATATAAATGAGGTGTCATCGGAATAAAGTACAACACTATCTTCAACTAGATGGGATTTTAAATCATTAATGTGTATAAGAAATAGTACCGGACCTAGAACAGACCCTTCTGGTACACCGTTTAATGTTTATTTTAGAGCCGAAGATGCACTATTTATGTTAAATGTGTTGTTTACGGTTAACTAAGTAAGAATCGATCAATCGGCAAGTCAGATTACTAAAGTTTAGTTTTTGTAATTTCAATAGCATTAGGTCATGTGAGACACAATCGAAAGTAAGCCTTCTGTAGGCCGCAAAAGGTTACACGTACGTATTCCCCTGATTCGTGCCCTAGTACTATTTTATTAATTAAATGAACAATTGCATCCGATGTCGATTTATGTGCACGGAAACCAAACTGC
>JAFFZR010023884.1:0-32393 GCA_018397195.1 Lethrus apterus | reverse complement strand
TAAATAGTAATAATGTGGTAGTCTCCGTATTTAAGACCAGCCACCTCAAAATCCACCTCATGATTCAAATAATCAAAATTTATAGGTGAACAAATTAAACCCCGGCGTGCAAAAATACAGACACCACCGTGTATTTTATCTACTCTACAAAACTTTGCTATAAGGTCAAATTACGGCGGAATGCATGAATCAAATTCAAAAAAAAGTTAGATATCAATAGATACCCCCAAAACACGTCGAACTATGCAAACAGATACTAGGTGTCCCATTTAAAAAATGGCACGTGACCACACAGGTCTTTTTCGGGACAGCCTGTATATTCAAAAATAATTTCCTGAAATGCTCATTTATCTCTAGTTAAACGCTGCCTTTGATAGAAATTTCTAATTGTAACAGGAAATGAGAAATGGAAGAACGGAGAACGGATGCAGGACCCTGTAGAAATATTATCTATAATATATTACAATTTTCTGTATTTATTGATTTTAGTTACGAAGCAAAAGATAATACGACTGAAAAGATATTATTAGCAACAGTTAACAACTTAAATACAATCGAAAAAATCGAAACAAAATGCAACGAAAACGTACCAACAATACACATACCAAATGGCAATGAAGAAAAAGAAGAACAACGACTGGAAAGTACAAAAGAATTTAGCGACTCTAATATAGAAGAAGAAAAACTAAATGACGACGATAAACAACGTCATGCCGATGACGACAAAGAATGTAGTAGCATGATATCGGCAATATCAAACGAAGAAGTCAGTATAGTATCTGAAATCGTTGACCACAAGTCCTTTTGTCCGCGGAAAAATAGCGACGGCGAAGATGTAAACGGTCATATTGGACATATCGATTCTCCCGAGACAGACACATATCCTAATTCGGAAGCACTCCACGGAGAATCACTAATGGATGATATAAGTTCCATGCTCGGTAATGATTTGTGCTACGACAGCATGGAAAATACATATACTGATGACACAACGCTATTTACTAACGAAACTAGTGAGAAAAAAGATTCGAAACAAGAACGAAGAAAAAGCGTGAAACGAGACTCGATAGATATGAAAAGACGTTGTTCGCGAAGTAAAATTGACGAAGATGCACAGTTTGGATTTGAGAATCCCGGTTTTATGTCTCAACATGTCTTGCTCGAAGCCAAATTTGATTCAGAGCCAACGTACTGTAGTCTGGCACAATTTGTCGAAGGCAACGATATAGCAAGAAAATCATTTAAACGCGCAAGAGCGACTACGAAACTATCAAAGACGGAAGCAAACGTCAATCGTCAAAGTACGCTCGTGGAAGAAAGTGAAAATAGTATAAAGGGCTCAAAGACGAGCCTAAACAAAATCGAAAAAGAAATGTCTAATTTAAAGGAAACCGTAATCGAAACAGAAACATCTTCAGAGAAAGAAAATGCTCAAAAATTCCCACAAGTTAGCGTAATTGTAGAACCGCCATCACCAGATCTAAATGAACAGATAAGATGTGAAAGAATTGAAAAACTTAGCGTAGAAATTGAGTTGGGTTCCGAATACGACCTACACACGATAATATCTAAAACGGAACGCTTGTCTACAAGTGATATAACCAGCAATAATAGCAGCAATTCCAACTTGCTCGGAATAGACAACGAACATTTCTTAAGCTGTTCGCCAGCGGCTACGAGGAGAATTTCGTGTTGTAGCATGAATCCAAACGATAGTGCCGCTTTGGCAGCTGCTGCTGCGGCGACGACAAAATTTTATTCAGAATTCGAGAAAAAAGAAAAAAAGGAAGACAAAGAAACGGAAAAACGTAAACTTCCTATTATTAACCCACTAGTTGGACTTCCATCATGGCCAAGTAAGAATTTTAATATATTTTAAATATCATAAACAAAATAAACATTTTTACATGCAAAAATGGTAAGTAATCACCATTTACGACGACTTGCTGTTTTAAATTCGAAGTTATTACTTTATCATTTTTTTTATGTGATATATTAAAGGCAAAAATATCAATTAGCATTAGACAATTTATTAATTCATTCAAATAACACTTCAAAAAAAAGGGCAAGGCAAAAAGAGCAGTTTTTACTGTTTTGGAAACAAGTTCTTAGCAAGAATATGGAACTTGAATGCGTCATCAATGCGCAAAAACGAATTTTCGTATTTTTCGCCTTCAGTTGGCATCACTTAGTACATTTTAATCCTTGCAGTTGCTATTTATTTAAGGTTTTGGTAAGTTTTATAGTTTATGTTTAGATAGTAATTAGTTTCTTATACACATTGACTTTTATAGTATACTTACAATATAAAGGTATTATTTGATAAATAAATAATTCTAACCTAACTACAACAATGAACTTTCTCCCACTTTTCACGCAGATCAATTGATGACGTATCCGAGTTCTAAACTTAAACGGGTTCTAGAGCTCGTTTCAGTTTCAAAAACTCCTAAAATAACCCTAATAAACTTTGCAGACTATTTTTGTACGTGAAATAAAAATATATAGGGGGTTATATGGGCGCCCCGAAACACTTAAAACTCCTAAATCTAAGCTGGCAACACTGGATCTGCGCGAATAGTAGAAGAAAATTCAATGGCGTAGTTATAGATTAGAATTATTTATTTTTCAAATAATACCTTCATATAAGTATACTATAAAAGTCAATGTCTATATTAAAATTAAAAATTACTATCTAAACATAAATACAAACTATAAAACTTTCCAAAAACCAAAATAAACAGCACTCGGAAATGACGAAAAATAACCTACGCCACTGCATGGATTAAAATATGCCAAGTGATGCCAACTAAAAAATACGAAAATTCGTATTTTTCGTAAATTGTTTATTCTGCGCGTTGATGGCGCAGGAGATTTGAAACGAGTTCTTCTAACTCCGGTTTTTACCCAAATTTTTATTACTAACTTAATAAATTAATTTGTAACAAAGTGCAGTTATAACAACAAACATTGTAAGTCTTTGCTCACATTTAACAAACATTTCTTTAATTCTAATTCCCTAGAAAGTTCATCAACAATAACATTAATAACAACAGTTTAAAAAAATCTTGTTTGAAACATGAACTGGTTGTAGTTATCATTTTAGAAATCAATTCTTCTCAATGTATGTGATGAGTGTATGTGCTTTCTGTGAACTTTCACTTTGTTTCAGAGTATATTTCCTTGTAAGATTCTTCAAACAACATCAATTAATTACAACTATTATAAATAATTACTTCTGTCATTGTGATTAATTTGATTTTTTTTTTTTTTTGTTGTATAGACTTATGATTTTTTCGTATCCAATTGAAGCCGAATAACAAGAATAGTTCAATATTTAGTTACTGAATTATATACATATGACATGATTTTACACAGATTATCACAGTGCATGGTACTAAACCAATGGATGTTACAAAAAAAAAACTATAAAAAAAATTGTTTTTTAGATGTTAGTACCGGGTCTGGTTTCATAGGCAAATGTCTTCTAGCTAATGCTGACACATTATGTGCTGCTGTCAGTCCATTAATTGATCCAGATGAAACGCTACTAGAAGGATTTTTTGAACGCTGCGTCATGAACAACTACTTTGGTATCGGCATAGATGCTAAAATATCCTTAGATTTTCATCACAAACGCGAAGAACATCCTGAAAAGTGTCGATCGAGAGCGAAAAATTACATGTGGTACGGTGTTTTGGGAAGTAAGCAATGGATACAGAAAAGATATAAAAATTTGGAGCAACGAGTTCAACTAGAATGTGATGGGAAAAGGATACCTCTACCGAGCCTACAGGGCATTGTTATATTGAACATTCCCAGGTGATCTAATCCCATCTATTAAAAAATTTATTTATTTATTATTTATAGTTTCATGGGTGGAACAAACTTTTGGGGAGGTACGAAAGAAGATGATATCTTCTTAGCCCCTTCGTTTGACGATAAAATTCTGGAAGTTGTAGCCGTTTTCGGATCTGTACAAATGGCAGCATCACGATTAATTAACTTACAACATCACAGAATAGCACAGTGCCAAAGTGTTCAAATTAACATATCAGGTAAAATTTATTGACTAAAATAATAATAAAATATTCTTCTTAATCCGTCCTCTTTTACCTTAATGGTGTGGAGGTAATAATAATAACTTGCTAATATTTCATTCTAGGTGATGAAGGTGTTCCCATTCAAGTCGATGGAGAAGCATGGATACAACCACCTGGCATCATAAGAATCATGCACAAAAATCGTATGCAAATGCTTTGTAGAAACAAATCATTAGAAAACTCATTAAAGACATGGGAAGAAAAACAACGACAAAGCATAGCTGGACCGAGTAAACCGCGACCTTCTATATCACATGACAGAGGGCGGCACAGTGCAACTCGACAAAGCATGCCCGTGCATGAAAAATCATTTTTAGGTGTAAACTTTGAAAAAATACGACAACATTCGTTTAGTGGTCCTGTACCAATACATGAAAAACCTCCAACCGTTACATTCATTGAAAAGCCTGTTACAGTACACGAACCAGAAATACTATTTTCTGATGAAGAACATTACTTACTGATAAATTTTATTGAATGCGCAACGACATTAACGAAATGGATTAAAATGCTTGCTATTAGTTACACTTTAGAAGTCGATTTATATACGTTAGCGACAAAATGTGACAGTTGCCTTGAAAGTATCCATCCTAATGGAAAACTTCTTACAGGACCTTCTTTACGAATAGAATTTACCAAATTAGTTGATAGAATTAAACAACTTTACGAAGAAAGTTGTTACTTATTACATGATAAAGGGCACAAATTAAAATTAAGGGAAGATTTAGAAAATAAATTAAGTGCTAGTTTGGCAAATATGGAAATGGAACTTAGGAAATGTGTAACATTTGAAACTGCTACTGGAAATTTAGTTTTCTTGCAACAAGTACAGGAAGATCAGGTATGTTAAATATCAGAATCTAAATATCTAAATATCAAATACTAATAATTAAAATTAATTAAATCTGTATCTGTTGAAACTAAAAATTTTTTTTTTTTTATAGTCTGAACACAAACGAAAAGGTTTATTTTGGCTCAAATTTCGTTCTAAAGGTGTGGCTTCCCATTCACAGCAGTCGTCGAGTTGCAAGACTAGAGATGTTGCATCATGGGGAACTCACGAAGTTGGCACATGGCTTGAAACATTACAATTATCCGAATATATCGATAGTTTTGTTAAAAATGACATCAGGGGTAGAGAACTGTTAACTCTTGCTAGAAGAGACTTAAAAGATTTAGGCGTTACTAAAGTTGGTCATATTAAAAGAATATTACAGGCTATTAAGGATTTGAATCAAGGTGTTTAATGGATTTAAAATGTATCTTCCTCACAACGTCGTTTTTGTTGAAGTACCTTAAAACAATCATTACATTTCATCACAATAAAATTCCAAATCATTGACAGCAATAAATATTAACAACTTAAAAATATATAAGTGCATCACATTCTATTCTTCCAATTAAAATATTAAAGAATTGTTTTCAAACTGATTTTTAAAACAAGTGCAATATGTCTCTTCAATGAAATATAATTGAAATATGCACAAAAAACATTATCGAAAAGTTAGAAGAAAGGAGAAACTACACCTCGAATTCTTGATAACTTTTCGACGATGTTTTTTGTGCATAAAAGAACTGCAGACGTAAAACTTCACAATTGTAAACTTTTATCTCTGTAGTTCCTTTATACACAAAAAAACATCGTCGAGAAGTTATTGGGAATTCAAGATAGTTTCTGCACACCAGGTTCAATAAGAATAGAACCAGAATGCAAACCAGCTTTGGCAGTTTGGCTTGACTTGACTTATTAACCGAGGGTTTTCCTTATTACATTGAAAATGTTTGGTTTTATTCAACCAAGTAATTTTACAAACTTCATTCTTGATCGAAAAATGCATGTGCATTCATTCCATTTTATTTTCTTGCTTTTTATAATTTGTAGACTCATCAGATATATTAGACCTTTGTTGTAAGGATATATAGGTCTGTCTAAAAGTAGCACAACTGATTGTTTTTGCTTTTATTGTTCGAACCTTAGACATATTTACTAGTTTTAAAAATCATCATCCAAAAATCCACAAATAGATACAATTGTATACTGTTAACGAAACAAATAAAATATAAGAAATGAAAGTCACTGTGATTCAATAATTGTTAAATTCATAATTTGATGTCACAAAAAAATATATATAATCTATATTTTCAATCAAAATAGTTCAATATATCTACGCTTAAAAAAATTTGAAAACATATATCAACTTCTAAATATATTTTCCACGTTAAGTATTAAAACTAATATTCTAAATTTAAAGCAATTATCTATCCCTAGCAATATCTTTATCTTCTAATTCTAACTTGTACCTAAAATTCTATACTTTCGCATAAAATTCTTATCCATTACATTTTCGTCATAATGTTGTTAGATTTAACGATAGTTTTTTAATTAATTGTTCCAATAGTATTTTAAGTAAAACTTATATAAAAGAAATGTTAAAATATTTGAAACCATAAATGTTTAATGTATTGGCATATTTATTAAACTCGCGTTTAAACAAATATGGACTTTTAACATTCATTTAAAACCACGAATTGTAAACCGATAAGTTGCACTCCAATTTTTGTAGACAATGTAATATTAAAAACAGCAATTTTTTAATTTCCATTAGTATTATATAAAATAAAATATGTATGGTTTTAAATCTATGTTTCATGTAAGTTATAAAACTGGTTTCAAGATAAGAATACATGGGTCAAAATTTGCATGGATAGTTAACTTATTTTATTTTCATTCATAATTTAAAAAATCCTTTGATAAATCCTGACGATTACCTCTTTATATTGATAATCTCGTTCGACACATTAACAGAAATGTAAACTGTAATAGAAACTATGATAATCATTATATAATGCCTTTTTATATGTTGTAGTAGACTTTTCTGAATGTGTCATTCTTATTGTTGCATGTGAATAGATTTATAAATCTATTATTTTTACAAACTTTATATTTTCCAACTGTACATAGTCTTAATAAGTTCATTATTATTTTATCAGTAAGAATAATATTGTTGTAATGCTACATTGAAATATTCTAAAGTATCAGTCGTATTACAATTAATAAGCTTATGTTTATGGTCATTTGAGATGAAATAAGTTATTTTTTTATTACTAAATTCTACCGATTGTAAAATCATGTTAATTATATTCATTAAAATTTAGTACTCAAAATGTACTAATAATAGTACAAACTATTTAACAGTCGTTGCCATTACTTTGTGATACTGTATGTAACTGTAGTGGTTTTATATACTCAGTTACAAACTATCTATACCATGTACGACAAGGAAACTAAAGAATATAAGCTTCCACACTTTTTGAATTATTTGTTATATTCTGTTATATTTTTTAAGTGTTTGGTTATAGCAGTAAACAAAAATGCACAAAACAGAAAGTAACACGTATTTTACTAATTTATAAATTGTACTAATTGATACTTTAAAATATGTAGCTTGTATAGATATAACAGCTTTTAGTATCATCAACTGGGTATATTAACTAGTTATTACACAAGGACACTCTGTTGTAAGCCAAAACTAGTAGCATGCACACACTACACCAGTTCATGATATCATACAAAGCTCAAGTTGTAAATTTTCATACTAGTTGAAGATTCCTTTGGTGTTTTTAGTATGAATCTAGTATGGGTCTTGTAAAACTGAATTTAAAAATAATTTGGAACCAATATTTCATCAAATAAAGAACATTATTTACCTCAGTTTTAGTATAAAGTTAAGTTTCTTGACGATATACAGTCCAACCGAACAACAAAGTCACTGGGCAAGCCAGGAGGTTCTTTAGAAAAATACATTCACAAAATTGATAAAATGAGAAAATTGAAGAATTTCATGAATCAAGTTTATAAATTTACTTTTTGCAAGGACTTTGTTCGCTCGATGGCATTAAAAATTGTTCTTTTAATGAATGAGATAAAAAAATTGAGTAAATCAAATGTAATCATTCCAATGTTCAAAAAATAGATTCATGTTGAGGACCAAAAATATGTTTTTTGTTAATATACAATAAACATAAAAAAAAAACAAAAATATCTCTTAATCTATTATTCATATTCTGTACTGGTTTGTTATTTTAAATAATAAATGACCTGATGTAAATAAGATAGAAACGTAAAATTACATCATGTCATTTAGAACACATATTCTTCCTAAGACTGCTTTGAATTTCTGTGATATAGAATTGCAGTCACATCTACAAAGATATTAAAATTCTGACAGCAATATGTGGATATATACTTAGTAATCATTTTTATATATAATTTGTCATTTTAATGTTCCTGTTTTATTTATTTATTTATTGAACCAATTCATTACTCTCTTTTTTTATAATGATATACACAAAAAAACCTGTTTATAAATATATTTAATGTAATATTAAGTTTTACATTAATATTGTACATATTAATTTTAACATTTGTCAAAATATTTTTAATTTTTATTATAAATCGTACAATGTTGTAACATATATTGAATATATTTACCTCATCTCCAATTATTCTTTAAAAATGTTGAAATCCTTAATAGTGTGTTTTCTTTTCCTAAAATTTCCATCATTTCACCTACACTTGGTCCTTCCTAAAATAATAAAAAAAATATATATGATAAAAATATATAATCAGCATTAAACAAGACGTACAGTCTTTGTCAAATTTAATAAGACAAGCTCGGTTGACGTTGCAACGTGCAACCCAGCAACTGGAGTATTACTGGTTGCCCGCATTTGCTCTCTGTGAACATTTGCAGGGAGAACTCGACGTTTCCAACATCTGTTTTGTTACAAACTGATGTGCGACTCCACCTGTCTGTGGGTGCCGCAACATCAAGAGTTGTTAGCTATTTGACTATAGGATTCTGTAGGCGAGCGACTATGTCATTACAAAACACAGTCAAGCTGTGAACATATTAGATTTGATACACACGCTTGACTTGCATTGAATGCTAACCTGAAACCTCCGTACGTAGAGTATAATAACGTTAGTTTCTGGGCGATTAATATTGTCCTATTTAATTTGACAATAACTGTACATATAGCAAAATAATATATCTAAAGTTTCAATTAAGATATTATTTTCAGATTTAATAAACCAGTATTCAATTGTTTTTCTTTTACAATTCTATTTCTTGTTGATATTTACTGGGCTTCTATATTTTTAAAGCCGTTGTCAATAAAATTGTAATCCTAATGTACGAATGAACGAAAAAATCAACCAGAACATGTATACAGTTTATTTATTATTTATATGATTTCTTTAGCCAATTTTTAAGATTTTCAAATAATACTTGATGAAAACTCACCTTTAATCCACTTAAAATTTTCCTCAACAATTTCATAAAAATACTAAATTGAATATTATTGGCACTAGCAAATTGATTTAACAGTAGAAATATATTATTCTTATTAAAATCTTCTGTACTTTCTTCCAAGTATTTATTTAAATTCTTGATAGCAATTAGCTGATCCTCGGTAATGTTTTCTGCATTATCCGGAACTACCCACAAAAATTTTAAATCTTTAGATACCAAGTCACTTATACAATTTATCCTCATCACCGACCATTTCAATACAGTTTTAATATGATCATCGTCTATTTGTAAGGTATCGTTAGAATATCTGAAAGTCAAGATTCAATAACTTTTATTACCGTTTTAGAAATAATCACCTTTCAGGAAAAGTTTGTTTAATGAGGCTCTTAATTTCTTGCACTAGGAACTCTACATCTTCTTTATTTTGTAATTGTCGATCGATTTCTAATCTGTTAAATTCTAGAAGTCTCTCCGGCATTAATTTTCCAGAAGAAACATTAATTTTCTTGACATCAAACTATAAAATATTTCATAAATCAAACCTTAAATATTCCTAATTTACTTACTTGATTAGCTAATTTTTCAATAGTATAAGATCTTTGTTTCAATCCCCTTTCATGATCTTTCTCGAATCCTCCCCCTGAATTTGTAATAAAATTAATAAGAGCGAGTGGAAGTATCCCATTGTTTCTGTAGTAAGAAATTTGAATGTCTCCTTGTCTCTTACTTAATTTTGTACCATCGGCATTCATTAATAATGGTAAATGTCCAAATACAGGTGGAGTCCAATTAAATGCCCTACGACAAACATTTTGAATATATACATTTCTTAAAGTAATTATACAAACCTATACAATAATAAATGTTTGGTTGTTGAAATTTGCCATTCAACTCCTCTTAGCACATGTGAAATATTCATAAAGTGATCATCAACAACATTTGCAAAATGATACGTTGGATACCCATCAGACTTCATTATGACAGGATCACCTTCGTTTAAAGTAACATCATAAGACACTTTACCATAAATTAAATCGTTAAAGGACTCAAGACCTGGTAACAACTATTCAGAATTGTTTATATAATAATTAATCGTAATAATCACTAACCTTAAATCTAACACAATGAGTATCACCACGATCCAATCTTTTAGAAACATCTTCTCTGGTCAAATGTCTACATCTGTTATCATATTTTGGTATTTGTCTAATTTTAAGTGATTCTTTTCGTAACAGTTCTAATCTCTTATTGGTGCAAAAACAATAATATGCACTACCATTATTTATCAACTTTTGAACTTGATCTCTACAAATTTTATTTAAATGTTATTATTATCTATGTGAATATTTTAAATTTCCGAATAGTCTCAAAGAAATCCTTTGCCAGCAGCAGACTGGCAACTGTTAAGATCTTATTCATAGACCAAATTTTTTAAAATTGACTATTTATGTATATAAGTGAGGATTCTGTGAGGATCTGTGCTTTAATTAATAATAATAGTAATAATAATGATAAAAATAGTACCGATACAAATTTAGCCTCTCTGACTGAATATATGGTCCAAAATCACCACCTATAGTTGGTCCTTCATTTATTTCAATTCCACTCCAAATTAAATCGTTTTGTAGCTGTTCTGTAGCTCCATCAACAAGTCTGGTTTGATCAGTGTCTTCGATTCGCAATATAAATTTACCATTGTGTAATTTCGCAAACAAAAAATTATACAATGCTGTACGCAAACCACCTAAATGTAAGTAACCTACAACGAATATTTTTTAAATATGTTTAGTTAAAGACACAAATAATTACCTGTAGGACTAGGTGCAAAACGGACACGAAAAACTTTTGTTGTATATTTACATGTCAGAATTTTATATGTTTGTTGAAAACTTTTTATAACCCTATATTTAATCAATTCGTACATTTTCCTTTAACGAATTGTTTTAATTGTGCTACATGCACAATTTAAATCTTATTACTTTCTCCATTCAGAATTAGTGCATGTATTATTATTAAGTTCTATTTACATATGGAGGTGGCAACCTTGTAAGTATATTTGGAGGTTATTTTTGTTATTCATGAAAAAATGAGTTTGTTTTGAGTGTTCATTTCATCGTAGATTACAAATTCGTAGTTTATAACTCACACTTAGCGATGGTAAGTACATTATAAACAGTTTTTTTTATAAGGATAACTATTCCACGATATTTTTGTCAACTGTCAAATATGTTCTAACCTAAATAAAAACTCCTAATATTTGCTTTATTTTAATATTTTTTAGCACAAATTAAAATCATCTCAACGAGAGAAAGTTAGAAAATTTATTTCATTCACACAGACAGGTGAAAACACTGCTATATATTGCTTAGCGCAAAATGACTGGAAATTAGATCTTGCCAGTGATAATTATTTTCAAAACCCGGAAGCTTACTTTAAGGAACCTAGGAATGTAGATAGAAAAAAACTCGATGCCCTTTATAACCGATATAAAGATCCAGCCGAATTAGAGAAAATTACGGCTGATGGCATAATGAAATTTTTAGATGAACTTGAATTATCGCCAGAATCAAAATTGGTTTTAATAATTGCTTGGAAATTTAAGGCCGCTACGCAGTGTGAATTTACCAAGGAAGAGTTTATTAATGGCATGACTGAAATAGGTTGTGATAGTATTGAGAAGTTAAAGGCTAGATTGCCAAACCTAGAAAATGAATTAAAAGACGGTTTCAAATTTAAAGATTTTTATCATTTTACGTTTAATTATGCTAAGAACCCTGGTCAAAAAGGTTTAGATTTAGACATGGCCATTGCTTACTGGAATATTGTGTTAAAGGGAAGATTTAAATTTTTAAATTTGTGGTGCACGTTTTTACAGGTAACGGTACTATATAATTTTATTAGTAGTGCAACTATATTTCATCGCTATATACAATCCATTTGACTTGGCTTTTCCATTTTGTTTGAATTTTCTGTTTGAGACCTTTTGATTCCCAAAGTTCTGAATAATATAAATGATTACTCATGGTTGTAAATGCTTCGTTTATTCTTGAGTGTTTAACCATTAAAAGACCGAATATTTGATTCATTGAACACTCAGGAAAAACAAGACTTAGTATTAAAATAAAAGAAAGCACCCTACCATAGAAAAAATCTTGCAAATTTATACTAATTGCATGTTATCTATGTCAATATAAAGTTACAAATATTGCGCTGCTCACATAATTTTAAACAGCATTTAATATCCATAAACACTGCATAATAATGAAAAATATAATTGTAAGCATTACATAGTGTACGCTTATTTTTCAATACATATTAACTAGGCATTACTTGTATATAACGTTTTTATTTTTAAATTATATTTGTTATATTTATATATTATTACCCTGTATGTTTAATAATTCAGTTTTTTGACTAGGTTTGTACAATTAAGCTAACGTATTATAAGTTTTCGTTGCAGTACTGAGAAAATTCGATAAACATTTGAAGTCTACTGCAACAAAATTATTTGAATCAAGTTGCTGAAGTATGGCCCGTTATAATTATTATAACTACTTGCAACTATCATTAAACACATACATATAACAAATTTAAATTTTATTCTTTGAAAGAATATTTTTAATGAAATTTATTTTTGCATGTTAGATGTTTATTTATATGTTCTCGTAGGAACACCATAAAAGGTCTATACCGAAAGATACCTGGAATCTACTTCTAGATTTTGCCGGGCAAATTTCAGATGATATGAGTAATTATGATGAAGAAGGTGCCTGGCCGGTGCTCATAGATGATTTTGTAGAATGGGCAAGTACAAGAACTAAAGAAAACTTACCACACAGTACAAGTCAGGACTAGCAGTCAGATTTTGTTTATTTTATTAACAAAGTGACATTAAATAGACGCTTTATAGAAAATTTTCTCATGTTTTACTGTTATGTATACAGCATATATCGTGTGCTAGTATGTTCAATCGTTATTTATTTTAGTTCTAATACTAACAGAGTATTTTAATTTATACATTTATTATTCACTTTACAGAAGCAATCATTTTCTTTGATATGTAATAGTTTGTAGGTTAAGGATTGTGTATATAATTATAATAATTACATTTGCAATTGTAAAAATTATACATAAGGTAAAATATTGTGTTTGTATAAAATTCATAAGTTATAAAATTGTACATTAAAACTTTATTTAAAATTTATATACAATTTAATATTAAATAAAAAATAAGAATGAAATTTTTATTTGAATTTACTCTTATTATACCAGTGTGTAAAAATAAAGATTTAAGTTCAGATTTAATTCCAGTAATAACTATTCATTAGTTTTTCTAAATGTTTATGTATTGCTGGATATTCGTCCTTATTCTGTAACCTTTGAACCACCATGTTAACATAGCAACATTACAATTGCTGCCGATACAGCATCCTGATTGGCGGAAAAGTTCCATTGTCATGGTGATAGCAATGATTACGTTAACAACGTGACTAAAAGTTACATAATAGACCTTAATACCACCAACATTACATGAAACACGAAAACGTAAGGGGAAACTTTCTCGTCAATTCCTCGACAAGAGGAAATATATACGATAAACGTCGTTTAGTCGAAGATAGATTTGTGTTTTAGCATCGACCACGCGGACCACGACTAGGTCTGAAACAGTGGAGGAAAACATTTTCCCTCACCTACTAATTTATGTTAAGGATTACAGAGCTTTTGTTTTCATTAAAAATATTTTTTCCATTAAGGGTCACATATTGTACATAGAAATTTATTTTGATTTAGGTATGACCTTTTGAAAATATAGAAAAGACAATTCATATAACTCGGGACTTGAATGATAACAATGGTATATAGTTTTTGCAAACCACCTGCAAAGATATTTCATTCTAGGCCGGGTTACAGATGCAATTACTGCTCCTCTATCACATGTGTGTTGATGAGAATCAATTAACGTCACCTAAAACCATAGTTTGTATATTATTTGCATAATAAAAGATATCTCGGACTTACTGTGTCAAGTTCACGATTCATTATTATTAATACACTTCTTATATCGCTGATTAAAATTACATATACATTTTGATATTTTTTCCCCACTGGTGAACGTATCCAATTTATCCACTCACTTTTCAAGTTTTTATATAAAGTACACTCTAAAGGCTGCATGTACACGTTGCTTTTCTAAAAAATCGCATTTCTTTTTCACAAATTAAGATATATGTATAGCTAGCAAATAACTCGTACCCACTCGGTTAAACCAAATACATTCATCCCTGAAAATTTTATTCCTTCAGGTACAGTTAAGTTAATGTTACTTAGTCTGCCTTTGTTTTTGAGAGATTCATGAATCTCATTTCCTTCCAACATACTTTCACCTAAAGCTCGTATTAAAAAACAATTTACGTCCTTCTCTGGGCCATACATCTGCAGAAATCTTTTTAAGATTAACGTAAACTGTCTATACGATATCTTACTTGTACTTTGTTCAAAAAACATTTTGACGCAACTAAAACTGCTATTAACGTACATGCATTGCTCCTAATATAGGTTTTACTACTGTTGAATCGAGATTGAGAAAAATCAGTTTCAAACCATGTTATCCTTAAATTTGACTCATTCAAATAACCATGTTCGTAATTTGGAAAAAATGGTAAACCGTCGTTTTTACTATCGCAATTTGGATGCATTTTACTAAATCTAAACATCTATGTAAAAATTTAACATTTTGACGTTAAGTCAAAGTATTAAACTGTAACTAAGGCAAAAAAATAAACGCTCGTTTTTCAATACACGAAATATAGACAACAAAATTCAAATAAGAAATAATTAGAGACCATCAAAAGAAGTTTCAAATTCAATAAAATTTATTGAGATTATTGATTAATACCTAACTTTTCGTTCATTTCTTTCGATTTGTTGTTACCATTACATATGTTCCTCTTGTGAGTGAATTTTTTTTATATACCGGTGAGTCACCACTGACGCCACGGAGTTTTATGGCGAAACGGCATATATTCTCCAACTTCTCTTGCAGGCAAATTATGTAAGTCAATAAGGGCTACATTTTAAAAATATTTTCAAATATACAGGACGCTCGGAAAAAAAGAATGGCATATCAAAGTTGTACTTTTTCTTATGGAACATCTTGTATTTCAACACATTTTTGAATTGTACGTAAAAAATAAGCCTGACTTTCATAAACTGTCCTGAAGGAGCTATGTAAAAGATACATATAAAACCTCCAACCATGCAAAAATAAATGTTTTTGAAAAACTGTAATACAGTGTCATCGAAGAAAAAATTAATCAAAATAAGCAATGAACAAAAATCGGCATGAGAATATTCAGCCGTTTCAATAGTAAAACGCTCCTGAAATTCTTCATAACAGGCAACGTAAGAATATTACCGTTCACCGCTTTCTGTTCGATTTGTTTGGACATTTTTGAGAAACGTCAACTTGACATTAAGAAATAAATAATGGTTTATGTAAAAATATGACGATTTTTGTTCATGGCTTACTTCCTTCAGGAATCTCGGAATTAAATTTCTAAGATTTCTGAAAAGGCTATGTAAGGGGAATATAAACCTTCATCCATGCAAAAATAAATGTAAAATGTACCTAATAGTTTTTGATATTGATTGTTCTACAAAATCTATATCTAATCAATGGACAGGGGCAGGGGAGAAATATCTTCTATTAATAATAGTTAATATAATAGGTAAGTCTTTTACATCAACCACTTGAAAATGCCCTCTATCGTTGACTGTGAAATTATGCAGTATTGTTTGGAAAAGTCCTTCAGTTTATTAAAAAACATACAAAATTCATCGTAATATTAAACTGTTGACATTCCATTGCCACTTCTTCATTCCTGAAGGACATGTAAAAATAATTGTCTGCTAAATTTATGGAGTCTGTTAATGTTGCAACAAATGGAACTTGTTCCAAGTCCATAGACATCACACGCTGGCTCTTAAGCCAGAAAAGAACGATAATAAATACACAAGGCACATGAAATATTTACCAAATATCAGTGCTTATTGATACTCACAACCTTTATAAGTCACGTGACAATTACACATCCCACCAACGTAGAAACCATTAGACAAGACCATTAAAAAATATTTTGCCACATGCTGCTTTTCTTAGGTTATTCTCGTCTGAACTTGGCAAAATGGTACTTGGCACTTTGACTTTCCAATGCTTAAATTTATTTTTTTATGAACATTACAGGTTTATTTGTATTACACTTTCTGCTTGGAGTAAGTAGTTCATATTAGGTCTGCTTGGCATCCTGAACTGGTGTAGACTTTTTTGAAAATGAACATTTATTACAAACTTATGCTATTACATAAATACATTCTTTCTGATGAGCTAAAAGATTTTTTTTGCATCCTGCTCTGTTTGAAGTAATACAAATAAACAATCCCATATTTTAAAAGAAATAATCAATAAAACCACAACGCATCTTTAAAGAACAGATATTTATTCTTCCTTTGCAACAGTTTTATACAAAATTAACAAAAAATATTTTTAAAAAAAAACTAAAAACTTGCAAAAAAACATTTGTGATTATTAGTTTTGAAGATCAACCTTTCTAATATGACTAGCGCCCCTCACATGAAATTTATACCAAACTAAAAGTAACATTGAATTTATAAATTTTTACAAGATATAACCACAAATGAAAACACCAAAAAAGAAACTGTTGTACCGAGATTGATTGTACTAAAATATCCATCCTTTCATTTTTATTTTACGCATTTTTTTTGTTCTTTTTTAGTGTTTTATCCTTTCCACTGTTGGAAAAGAAAAAGTTAGGTGTTGCAATCTTTTTTTTTTACAACATATGTCAATGAGTTGTCGTACTGACAAATGTTGAATTTTGTTTTTTTATATGGTTATAGAAGAAGAAATCAATGCAGCAAGACATACGATTCAAAGACATTTCATAAACAATTGAGTAAATAAAGTTTAGTACTTTTGAAAACATTCACTGAAAGAATATTTTATAAACATGTATAAAAAATTTTCAAACACATGCAGTACCAAACTTTTCATAAAAAAGTTATACAAATTCATTATAATCTGTAGTTCATACAAACTTATGAAATGTCTTTTGTCTGCTATTTAGAACTCACGCACTAATAAGATGGTTTTGTTATTAATGTATAGGCTGATTATAATGTGTGTGGATGTAACGAGAAAGTGCCTATGCAGTGCTTTCTGTGGTGGTATTCTGCACAGGCTGACTCTCCTATAAAGAAATAATTTATATGAGTATTTTAAAATTTTAAATAAATTACCAATAATTACAAAACTACCGACAACATTTAAAAAAAAATCGATAAATATGCTTCGCATTATAGTGAAATAGCAATACAATACAAGAAACAACTTTTTACTACAATTAATACTTACTTCAGTTTTAGTAGTTGCAGTGGAATCCTCAGCCTAAAATAATGAAAATAGTTATATACATAGTAAAAGCAAAAAGAATCTAATAGTAAAAAGCAAGAAGATTAATTCGAGCTTTATTAATTTATGTCATGCAAAGAATTCTAAAATTTCATTTGAAATTTGCAGTACAATACAACTTTATGCAATATCTGCAAACTTTGAATTAAGAGAACAACAAAGTTGTAGAATATCTTTTGTTGATAAATTAAAAATCTTAACAATTAAAAATGTCTTTGAATTGTCTTAAAAACACGAATAAATTTATTTTATATAATGATGTTTTTTTTCTTGTAGAAAAATAAATTATTATTATTTAAAGGCTTACTCACTTCAAAGTAAATTTTATTCGATGTACGAAACAGAGAAAATTTACTTTCTCAGTAAAATATTCTTTTATTTATTCTATTTTTCATTCTGTAGGTCAAGATGAAGAATAACCTACATGATGATCATTTCATATAAAAATAAAGTTAATTAAAGAAGGGAAGCTTTAACCATTACATGTTAATTGGTCATGCTAAGATAATAGTCAGAAAGGTGTTAAAAAGTTAAATATTGTCTTAAGAGGGAAGCATTTACGATTATAAAGCAAGACACTAACAACAAGAAAGAAATTTCAAATCAGAAATCATGAATTACATATTTTTTTATAATTCAAAATGTGTGATAATCTGATAATTATGGGCATATAGTTAACGTTAACAATCAATAATATGAAAAAAAACTTTTATATTAATTAAACAATTATTTGAGCTATTGAATGACTCCACACATTATATACAAAAAAAAATTATTAGTCTTATGCCCAGTTGCACCAAGCCACGATTAATTAACCCGTATTACTTTCTATAGAAACCATTGCCTGAGGCCGAGTTGCACCAACGCAAATTAGTTAATCTCCGATTATTTTCTATAGGAACAATTATTATAACAATAGTCACGACAATGGTTTCTATAGAAAGTAATACGGGTTAATTAATCGTGGCTTGGTGCAACTGGGCATGAGTGTTGTACCTTGGTGTTAATAGACTCCGATTGAGAGTTATTGCCACGGGAACGGATTGTACCACGTCTACGATATCTGGGCCTTGGTGGTCCACGTGATCCTTCCTCACCACTCTGCTCTGCTTGGCCCTGACCATCTTGAGACCGTGGCCGCCTGCCACCTCTCCAACCACGTAGATTGCGTCGGTAAAAACGCTTAGGTGGACCTCTTCCACGCATTCCTTCACCATCACCTTGTTCATCTTCAACAGGTGGGGCACTACGATATGGTCCACGATAATATCCACCTGTGCCATAGCCACCGCGCCCGCGCCTTGGTCTATTGTACCTACGAGGTGGTGGACCCATTTGTACACCATCATCAATACCCTCTTTGTCGCCATCTGGAACACATAAATTGAAAATTCTGCAAATAATGCGAAAAAATGAAGTAATCGTACCACTTTGAGGGTTTGATCTTGGACGCCTTCCTCCTCTAGACCCGCCGCGGCTTCCGCGAGGATAAAACCATTTACGGAATCCGGGTCTTCTATCTGCAGCATAAGGTGAACCTCGTACTGGCAAACCATTAAGGCCAGTCACATTAGCAGCTTCGTTGCCTTTTTCTCCGACAACTACACTAAACTCTACTACTTCACCATCTCCTACTGAACGCACCGCTTTCTTGGGATTGTTCTTAATAATTGCCGACTAAAACAGCACAAATTTAGTATAAACAAAACTCAAATAGTTTAATAATAAAAAATATTAAAATCAATGATAAAGAAATTATATTAATGTTCCCCAATAACTAGATACTCATAAACTATACGAGTTAACAAGAAAGTCTAATTTTTGGAGGTATCGTACTTTTGCACACTTATGACTCAAACGTCCTCAATATACTGAAAACGGATCTAAGGAGCGTGCTCTAGTTTTATATAAATCTAGACAACAAACTCACCTGATGAACAAAAACATCTTCTTTCGTATCATTTCTATAAAAGCAGTAAAATTAATTAACTTAAAGCAAAAATAAAAATAATTTTTACCTATTAATGAACCCATATCCACTTTTAACGTTAAACCATTTAACGGTGCCGGTAACCTTACTGGCTAAAAACAAAAAATAAAACTATCAAAAACACTCCCTCTATTAGTCTTTTATTGCTTTAATGACAATTTTTGGCACAAAATCATCTAAGTACCCTTTATTTAATTTAAATGGAACACAAAAAAAAAAGAGTTATTTCTTAGTTAGCGCTTCATAAATTATGCCAGGTTGAAATTAGTGAATTTATTTATTTTTTCATTGACTTTTGAGGCCACAAACCTAGAATAATGCTCAACTTTAAAAAAATTGCCTTTATTAAAGCAGGTTTGAATTTAATGCATTTTCACGCCTCCACGTTCTTCCTGTACTCTTTACTAGTTGTAAATTCAAAGGTAGAAGCCAAGCATGTAAATGTAAATGTGAGATCAAAGAAAGTTGCATCCACTGTACCTTTATAACATTATATTTAAACATGACTCATAGCTTTAAGCACGAAAACGTCTAATAAGGATTTGAAGATTCTAATTAGAAACTTATTATTATTTATTGGTAGTGAATTCAATATAAATCGAATTTTTTTTAAGACATTAAGAAACTTAAAATGGCCAAAATTTTTAATACACGAGTTGATAAATCTAGGAACATTAAGAGTTATACACATTCAACTAATATGAAATGTGGAATTTTATACATACATTCATTATTAACCCTCTCGTTATATACGTATTTTCTATAAATAAATCCATGTAATGTGAACAAGAATATATAAATAGAAAAAAAATAAATAAAATTAATTAATTAATTAAATAAAGTAATTAATAATGTAGATTGAAATATAAAATTAATAAAAAATCACAAAATTACAATCAAATCTAATGAAATCAACGAAAATAGTTTCCGGGAATAAATATCATCGCTCAAACACGCGGCGTTAGAATGGCGGCATAAACTGTATTTAGAAAGCTTTGAGAAACAACTTTTTGACTTACGAATAACATTTACGTCTTTAATTGCAATAAAATCATTTTAAAAACTTATTTATTTATACATTTCGTCGATTATATGCGTTATTACATATTTAGACGCGAACATGTGCTCGTTAGAATTAAAAATGGATGCCGGTTGGAAGAGTCCAGCGTCAATTATTTCATAAAAGCCGATATCTTACCGATAACTTGCTTTTGGTTTTCCGTCTTAGGTTGTTCAGGCGCCTGTTCCGGTTCAGCCATGGTGTTAAGGGCCGGTGGGAAGATGTTGTCACTCCGCTACCACTCCAAGATGTTAACTTCCGTCCTGCTGTTACAGTTGTTACAGACTTGCCGATGTTCAACTAGTTCTCGATAAATGTTTATTTGAGTGGAGCTATCTTTGACCTACGCTTTATAAACGCTCTCGCTCTTACCATTATAATTTACTGTAACGTCCTAGTTTTATAACAACGTTTTGTGTCTAATACGCATGCGCGTTGCTAAGTTTTTGTTCACTTTGTGATTGGTTAAAATTGGACTGTTTATAACTTGTGACATAAACGTAAAAGATATTTTTTATAAACACAAATATAACTATACAGTATAAAGTCTTTAATACGAAATCTTAAAGTTTTAAATTATAAAAACTTGTCATTTATGGTTTTGATAAACGGCCGCTCGAAATTTTATATTTTATCTACAATCAGCCAAAATAAAAATGTCATAGGCTATTTTAAACATTTTATTAAGAAATGGCCATTGAAATTACAGGCATTTTTGTAAATTTCTGCTTCTATATATTTTATAATAACTTACATGTATTCAAAGACATGGTTTATGACATTTTCATTTTGGTCGTTTATGGAGAACATGAAACATGAACGGGCTGTATATTCTATTTTCAGAAACTATTTTTTAAAAGTTTGTGTTCCATATCTATATGTGGTGTGAAGAGAACGCTAGGAAAGCTGTTAGTCAAAAGTTAATAAAAATACTACAATGATGAAAATGGCTAATGAATGTGGAGCTTCTTAGGAAGGCTTCCGCGGCCGTTGACCATTGTATTACCTTTATGTCAAGGCTAGAACCGTGTCATTTAGACTTTATTTGACGATTATTCAATAAAGATTCTTTGCAATGTCTTACGTTGTTTATTTCGTGAAAAATTTAAGCTATTTACCTACGAATTAATAGGTCTGTTAAAAAAAAAAACAGTTCCAAACTGTTCGGAATTTCGTCTACCAATAAAAACATCCATTTCATTTGTAAGTGAAATTCGCTCTGTGATAGGTCGAAAAAACCAGGAATCGAGTCGAATCCTTTGTTGGAACAGACATTTTAATTCAGAATAGCCCTACATCTGCCCAAAAAAAAAAATAGTAATACATTTATTTATCATTATTATTAATTTATTTATTATTAATTGCTATTCTAGAGTTATTAAATCTATGTATTAATTGTACTTATACGGTGCCAATAAAATTTTAAATTGCTTTTCACAAAATCAAAAAGAAAAATCTTTTTAATCTGTATCTGTATTATGAAATTTGGCTGATTTCTGATATAAAATACGCAGTCAGAAATAGTGATTCGTTACCTAATCCCAATTCCCAAAATGGCGGTATTTTGTTTCAATTTATATCCGCCATTGAGGAGAAGTGTAGAAGATTTAGGTTCTGCGGAGAGAGAATTACAAAACTTAATTTAAAAAGCAAGAAAAAACGAAAACTCATGTCAACAGTTTATTTTCATTGCCTATATATATACGAAGTATGACACAAATACACTAATATATTTTTAATAAAGTATATATGCTTCTGCAAGCATGATCATATACAAACTGTTATATCACAATTTTATTATTATTAAAAAAAAAATAATTATAAAACTAATTAAGATTTTTCATATACTTTTCAGTGTTATTTACACAGTAACAATATGTCATGCCAACGTCGCATAAATTATTCCATTTAAACATTTATGCATATTCACATTATTAAACTTAAAATGAAACATTTAATAAAATATAAAACTAAATTTTATAAAAAAATAAATTTACAAACAGCATTTCTTAATTGACAAAATAATGTTTATATACATTTTATGTAAATGTATGCACTTAAACACCTCATCTATCATACTCAATAATTTAAGTGAAATTTTCAAGGCATGTTGAATTTAAAACTAAAACACTATATTTTTTCGACATCTATATTTCTACAATCAAAAAAGATAGATGCAATTTTAGTTTAAATATAATGCCGTTACTCATCAAAATTTTTTATTGGTTTATAGCAATAACAATGATGAGCAATATATGATTACTTCATTACAGCAAAGTAAGCATTACATATGATAAATTGATAAAAGTACATGTTTAAAACAGCAAATAAACTGCAGCTTAAAACGCAATAAATGACAAAAAAATTAAATGTACAATGTATTAAAATAATTTTAAAAATTTATAAATGTTATAAAATGTTAAATAAGAACTAATGCACTCATATCTTACTTAGCAAGAAGAAGTCTGAATAATTTCAATATTGTCAACATTAAGTTACTGTACATCATAATAAAAATGTTATAATAATGTTTATTTATAGATAATTCAAAAATATATGGTGTATTTTTTTTCATATTTGTTGTTTCAGTTTTTACATCACTATCGCAAAGCATAAAGATTTAGCAGTCGATTTGATAATAGTTATTAAAATGCTTCACCACCTGCCAAGCAACATATGAATTTTGATTATAATAAAGGTTATTAAAATAAACACATTTATCAACTTGTAACGGAAGTACTTACTTCAATATAATAAATTAAAACATAAAACTGACTAACAACTCTTATTACAAGTTACGAATATATATTATCCCCTTCGTTTCGCCTTCAGTTGCGTTCTTGGCCTATTGGTTGTACTAGAACCAGAACCTATACTGAACATACCAGCAACGGGTGTTCCAAACTGTGAACTGGTTGCATTAAAATTAGGAGGTTGTGTTAAGGTTGGCGATGTTCCAAATGCAGGGACTGTGTTACTTCCACTTGAGAAATTAAAGTTTGTTTTTGGCATTTCGTTTGACCCGAAGGAAAAAACACCTGCTGTTGGTCCAGGTGCTGGTTGATTACCAGAACCAAATGAAAACACACCTGACTGACTTGCAGCTGGCATACTTGTAGGCTTTGATAAACCAAAAGTTGGCTGTGAAGAATTAATAGCCGCAGGCACGTTGCTTCTAAACTGTATGCTAGGATCACCTGATCCTGGACTTCCAAAAACATTCGATGGAGCTTGTGGTTTTGGAAAAGTAGCGTTATCACCTGTCCCAAACCCAAGTGTTTGGTTACTTGCTGGTGCATTACCAAACCTATTGGAACCATTTAATTGACTATTCCCAAAATTATAATTAAAAGCAGTGTTGGCATTAAACGCATCATTTTTTGTTCCAAAAGTCGAAGGACCACTTCCAAAAGCCGATGTTGAGGAACCAAATATATTAGCCGATGAAATCGGAGTATTTAATGATTGAGTAGTGCCAAACGGCATCTGATTCGACGTAGACTGAAACGTTGACCCAAAAGCTGGAGTTGCTACACTTACGCTACAAACCGGAGCTGAAGTACTAGAGGAACTAAAATTAAAAGGAGCATTTGTTCTGTTGTCTCCAAATGCTGGTACATTCAAAGCAGAATTTGAACCAAAATTGAATCCTTTAGTACCAAACGTTGAAACAGACGTTGTAGTATTGACAGTTGCATTTGCATTCGAAACATATAAATTAGTTTTATTCATATTTGCAGAAAAATTTGGTGCACTTATCTCGTTATTAGGACCAAAAGCAGATGTATTATTGCCAAAACCTAAGGTAGGAGCAGGATTTGTTCCAAACGTACTTGTTGTCGTAGTATTAGAACCAAATAATGGAGCAGCTGTTGAAACAAATCCAGTAACACTTTTAGAAATGTTGTTTCCAAATAATGGTGCAGAAGCGGTAGTCACACCAAATATCGGCGTTGAAGTTGTAACAGTTGCCAAGAATGGTGGTAAATAAGTTTTAGTATTTGTTCCAAATACAGATGACGCTGTAGTACCTGTCCCAAATACAGATGACGCTGTAGTACCTGTCCCAAATACAGATGACGCTGTAGTACTTGCTCCAAATACAGATGATTGTGTAGTACTCGCTCCGAATACAGATGATGCTGTAGTACTTGTTCCAAATACAGATGATGACATAGTATTACTTCCAAATGATGGTGCTGTTGTGGCTGCCCCGAAGACCGAAGGTGTTTTAGATCCTGTACTAAAGTCAGGTATAGTAGATGTTGTAACAACATTGCCAAATGTTGGTACAGTATTGCCAAATGCTGGTGTTACAGATGAACCAGTAGAAACTAATGGAACAGTAGTAGTAGTACCAAATCCATTGGTGCCAAAAGTAGTTGAGACAGTACTGTTATTTGTATTAAAACCACTAGGTGAACCAAATCCAGAAGTCGGAGTAAATGAGTTGGTGATACCGAATGCTGGCACAGTTCCAGTACCAAATGCTGGCACAGATGCAGTACCAAACGTATTTACTGTACCGAATGTACTTGTGGGAGATGTAATACTTATAGGATTTAAAGCACTAACTGTATTAGAAGTCTTAGATGAAACAGGGGAATCAACAATGTTTTCTGTTAGAGATGATGGTGTAGTAACACCAAAGGTGGGTATGGATGTTAAAACCGAAACACCAGATGGAATTACAGGCGCTATAGATGAATTATTTGAAGTGGAAAATACCGTATGTTTATCTGAATTAGAACCAAAATTAAAACTTGGTGGTGTACCAATAAGTTTTGATACGTCATTAGTATTGGGTATCGGTGCAAATGAAGATTTACTAGTTGGACTAGACACATTTGTATTTGGTATAAGTGCCATTGAAGTAACATTATTTGCATTACTCTTCTCTTTAGTTAAATCTTGTATTGTAGACATACCTTTACCGAAATCAAATTTAAAACCTCCTTTTTTAGACGGGCTAGGCGATTTAAATTGTGAAGATGATACGTTTGGTTTGATACCAAAACTATATTCCTGAACAGCAGATTGAGAAGAATTTGTCGTAGTTGTCGCTACAGAACTACCATTGAAACTAACAGTTGACTGATCAATCTTATCAGGATATTTAATAGAACTGCCAGTTGTAACTGAAGTTTCAGTAGTATTTGTCAAAGAACTTGTAATTGGAGTTGCTGATTCACTAGTAATTATAAAATTGGTCGAATTAGAGTTTGTTCCATTAAAATTAGATTCCGTTACATTATTAGAATTAAAATTTATCGATGCTAATGGTGATGACACATTTTTTGTAGTTTCCAGTATGTCATTGGTATTATTTTGATCGGATGTTGTTACTATCGAATTTGTATCTTGAGTTTCTAATGACTTGGCATTGACGTCTGATACCTCAAATGTACCCTTTGTATTTTCAACCGGTAAATTAAAAGTAACATGTTTGTCATGTTTGGGCTTATTTTGAGGTGATATAATAGAAACAAGTTTAGATTCCAATTGTGATTTTTCATTTTTCTCGGGTTTTTCATATGGAATCAAAACTGGTTTTTCGCCAGTTATTGCACTTAATAAAGTGGCCAATTTATTCTTCTTGTGAATTTCTAACTTCTTATCATCGAAAATATTATATCGATATGAAACCTGTTCTTTTGGTTTATGTTGTTCACTCTCCCTGTCAAAGCTCTTAGCAAGAATATTACTCGTATAATCCACCGACTGATTTACTAATTTAGGTTTATTTATTTCTTCATCTGGAGTTTGTGTTTCTGCATTTTTTAATTTCAATTGTTTTTGTTTAACTTCTTCACGAGATTCCACTGAAAACGTTAACAATAATGAGGATACCGATCGGTAACATATTTTGGTTTATACTAAAATACTCACATTCTGCTTTTCTTTTCAATCCCCTCTCCATATGTTCCTTTAATAATTTTGATGAACTAAATGATGCTGCAATCATATCGACAACACAAATTTTATCGGGTGCATGTTGTTTGAAACTTTCATTTGAAGATACTTCCTGTACAGGTGCTTCATCTAATGTTTGGGTATTATAGTCATAATTATTATTTATACACTCATTCCTTTTTTGACGTTTACAAGATTCCTGATTTGATTCAAATTCCTAGAAAGAAATAAGAAAAGTAATATAAAATACATAAAAGAATTTAACTTAATAAATTATGGAAGTAAGATAGACTATATTTATGTATCAGGAGAGCTAATGTATTTACAAGGGCAAAAAATCAAAGCAAAAAAAAATTATAAACACAATACTCACAGCAGATGAATTTATTCTTTTCCTAGAAATTTCTTTTAAGGCATCCAATACACTTCTTGTGGAGATATCTGGTTGTTCCGGTTCGTGAATAGAATCATTTGTTTTATTATCTTTATCATTCGCAAAATTTCTACTGTATCTCGAACTATCATACAATGAAGTATCTATAAAAAGATCCATTAAACAGTTATACAAATGATTATTCCAAAAATTACCTGGCGATGCTATACGAATCGTAACTTTGTTAGGTTTAGGACTAATAACTGGAATTTCTTTCTTAAAAAAATGAACGATTGGAAACACTCCTGGACTTCCATATTTTGCTTGGTGGGTGGAAGTATATTTCTCTTTTGTTTCTAGGTCATACTGGACTATTCTGTTCACTAAACCTGGACTTTTTGAATCTGTGTAAGTACTGAAATAATATTTCTTAAACTATAATTCTATTTTCCAAACAGCAAATAAACTCACCCTAAATTTACATTGAACCTCGTCGAAGCTAATAGAGGTCCAGATACTTTTTGTACCAGTTTTGGTGACTTAGTGGTTACATTAGGAGGACTTGCTGAACTTACATCAGAAAGTGAATACCTAAAAATTTTTGTTATTTGTATATTTTACAGCCACAGTCTCCAATCATTTTGATATAAAGAATTGTTGTTTAGGAATAACAGTATTTAATATTAACTAAGCTATTGATGAACGGTGAAATTATGCTAGACCCATATAGTAAGATTGTAGTACGACCTGCATTAAGGCCTGTTCATTTGTATTACACTTTCTGCTCAGAATAATTCAAAGTAAAAAGTTGTCCTTGTTGTACAAGTTAGAAGACATCGATGCATCCTGTTTTATTTAATTCTAGAGTAGTGTAGAGTAATACAAATTAACAAAATAAACTAATTAGGTACCTTTTCCACTGCTTCAACCAGTACATTATATTAAATTCAGCAAATATTTACAACAATATTACATTATAAAAACCATAAAACTAAAATATGAGACAAAATTATATAAGCCAGACAATAAATTTGAGTTTTTCTAAAGGTTTGACAACACAAATTTATGTCTGTCATAAGTATAACCTAATTTTAAGACGTTTGTATGAAACTGAAGTATATTTGATGGGCATATTTGAGCACCTAAGAGCTGCACAAACATGTACGTGTGTATGCAACTATTGCTAGAATCTATGATCATTTATTATTATTATTTAATTAATTAATTCAGGCTTACGAATTGCATCATCAGCTTCACAAAATTGTATCAACTCTACCAAAAAATCGATCGGAAATTTTTCAAATGATTCAAAAATACATTTTGATTGTAACACATCTATTGTAATTTGAAAGCAATCATTATTTAAAATAATACTGTCGAACTAAGAATTAACTTACCTAGGTGGACTTCGAATTGTTGATATTCGACTAGGCGAAAACAAGGAGTTACTAGATACTGAAGAGTCTATGGGTGTCGATGTAATGCCATTACTTAACCTTCTCGATATCCCATTATTTCCCTTACTTATTGGCGAAAATGAACAACTGTATTTATTGAATCGTGAGTTTTGCATATTCGGAGTGGAATTAAAGAAAGTACTGTAATTTTGTAAATCGTCACTTGAAGATTTCTTTTCAACACTCTTAACCTTCAAATTTGGTATACAATTATAACAATATTCTTGAAAGTCACTATCGCAGCCAATTATCACCAATATAACAATAAACAAATATGTATATGGTACACTTAGAGCATAACTCAGTACTATTAAAACTGTGATTATTATAATAAATTTGTACACGATAAACATATCCCGACTTCACACCATTTTTAAAGACGTGTAACGGTGATATGGTGATATTTTACTAGTGTGGTACTTACTTTACTCAAATAGTTATATATATTTTTTACTAATAATATTATTAATTTCACAGTCATCTGATTGTAATAATGCCTTTTTCATTTTATTTTATAAATAAAGACCATAATATACTACGTTCTTAGAATACAGACAAGTAAATATATATTAGGTCTGTTCCAACAAACGATTCTGAACGATTCGAAACGATTCCGGATTTTTTGGACCTTTTAAGAGCGAATTTCAGATACAAAAGAAATTGAATGTTTTTATTGGTACATGAAAATCCGAACCGTTTGGAACTGTTTGTTAGAACAGACCTATGTATATATTAATACTTCTATTTGTTATGTTGGTAGTAATTAAAAATTTCAAAAATATTGGACGAATATTTGAAATTAAACGATTTGATTGAGTGTATATTGGTAGGAAAATTAATGAAGAGTATTTTGATTGCTTAGTGTAACGATTTATTTTGGATCAGCAAAAGTGATATTCGATTGTATTCGCTTCGAAATCAGTTTCCTTATTTAGATTAATTCATTATGAACATATTGCAACCAATTTTAAATGCTACATCCTGCAACCTTGTTGACAGCTATGGATAAGAAGAAAGCGTTTAGTTACAAGACATTATTTGATGTTTGGCATAGTGAAAAGGACACGTCCACGAAAAGTAATTGTGTATATATATATTTATACTTAAAGAACATAATTTACAAAACTGCAGCGATATTTTTAGTGAACTTGTAAAAAAAAGTAGTGACAACTAGTATTATTAGTATTATTATATTACAGAGTGAGCAACTGGAAGTGACCACCACGTCACAAAAATAGTGTATTTTTTTGTTTTACTGCTACCCATACTGCTTATTGTATTTACGTTCTGTCATCTGTCATTTAACGTGTTTGAAAGCGCTAGTTTTTATGTTTCTCCAAATTATTTCTGTATTAGATGTATTCTATTAAAAAGCAATTTATTCTTCTAAGTAAAAAAAGAAGTCATTTTGAAGGTATACAAGTACTGATCAAGCTAATAATTTGACACTTCTCGTCTTTTAAGGTTATATTTATAAAATAGTACCAACTTAGCAATGTCGCCACCTTAAAATTTGAGGTCACGTGGTGGTCACTTCCAATTGCTCACTCTGTACAATTTTACATTGTAGAATTATTCAAACGATACGTAGACATAACCTGACTTTCTGAAGGTTGGTTATTATCATTTTTCTTGATGAATATATTCATGTTTATAATTATTCATCTATTTTTCCATTAAAAATTAATATTACAGAAATATATTTGCAAAATATTTGCAATGTAGGAACGTACCCTGATTGTATACAAGATGTTTCCTGCATTCAATATTTTCAAGTCGTACTTTATGTTGTGTCGTCATAGCCTACGCGCAGCTTGGTGTCTTTAGGTTTTAAATTTGCTCTAATAATGTGTAAAAAAGGTAAACATCGTCCATTACTAACTGACTGTAGAAAAGCTATCGAAATAAAATAAAATTTTCATAGAGTTCAATTACAGAATTTTTCTCTATAATTTTATTTCACCGAATGATTTATTTTTAATATACCTAATCTACGTAAGATCCATTTTCGAGGCCGATATATCGACGAGTTACTGTGTCCACAGTTCAACGTGAGTCAAGCAGCGAACCTAGCACACAATTTCGTGCTGAAGAGAATCAACGTTCGAAACCGGTTCACGCACATTCGAATAGCAACATACAAAGTGCCTTTTTAGTGTTAAAAAAAAAGGTTTTTTTTTGATTTCGTATGAAAATGAATGAGATCAGCACTTAATAATTTACAATTAAATTGTAACAAAAATTTGGAGATGCCGGGGATCGAACCCGGGGCCTTTCACATGCAAAGCGAACGCTCTACCACTGAGCTACATCCCCAGCGAAAGCGTTTTTTCAAGCGATAAAAAGGTCTTTGGAATTGGGGTCATTGCTTTTAAATCGAATGGATGCAAAAAGTTGGAGATGCCGGGGATCGAACCCGGGGCCTTTCACATGCAAAGCGAACGCTCTACCACTGAGCTACATCCCCATAGTTAAAGGTTCTTTGACGCTGGAAACACAATTTTTATATAACTTGCTTTACCTACATGTTACGTGTTACATTATGATTTATGATTCTTAATGAATATATAAATGATTAGCATTTAATTGATCTCAAATTTGTATTCGAAAATTGTAGATAATAAATTATTCGTTTATTGGACGAAACGTATTCCCACTAATCCCATCCTTGGTTGCTTTGGTTTGGAAACTAATCTCGAAAACCGTATATAACGCAAAACCCTACGATTTACGGTCAGTTCCGTGGTATTTTTTACTTAAATAGAAAATTAAATCGTTTTTAATTTAAAACACGTTTTAGTTTCAAATAAATTAAACTTTTTGCAAAATCAATAAATTGTTTTCGAACATTAATTATTATGTAACCGGGAGATATTTACATTGGCGTTTGCCGTTCATGTTAATGTTTAAAGTTTAAATTTGAAATTTTTCAAATTTATTAAAATACGTGCATTGAATAATCGATGACGCACAACAACGACGTGCGTTGATTAAAATTAACTTCGTTAATAAACGTAAGGACGAGATTACTTTTTGCATAAAGAACAGACGAAAGACGGGAAACTGAGCAATGGCTTTAAATATGTAAAGAAAAATTACCAACTTATGGACGTAAGCACGAGTGCTCATTAAAAAATTAATCCTGTTAATAAAATGTTTTTAATCCTTTAAAAGTATAGATGTTGGATCGGGATTTAATTAGAAACTAAATTTAAAAATAAATCTTTAAAGAAAAGGAATTTTTAATATTCTACTTTATACAGACACTGAATCTTTAGATCCAATTTTACTTTTCATAACTTTTCGAAACAAATACATTTTTTGCGTTTAGGTATTAGATTTATTTATAACTTGTTTAAATCCATTTAAAAAATGTATTACAATTAATTATTAATTTTTATGACATTGAAACAATGTAATTTGTCAGTAAAACAACAAATATAGGTAAATAAAAAATTGATTTGTTTTTTTTAATTTCATTAGTTAATTTCAATTGTTTCATAGTTAGGTAATAATATCAGTGTTTGTACTGTACCTCGCCATGCGATTATGTCATTTAGTGTAGTACCATTTTTATTTTTATTTTTATTTTATATTTATATTAATTTCCTTCGTTTTATATGATGTATTATCAATATAAAATTTGTATCTTATTTATATGTGACATAATAAAGGCTATTATTATTATTATTAT